>JAAAKG020029071.1:0-19730 GCA_010014905.2 Druon quercuslanigerum | reverse complement strand
GTATTTTATAAATTATCATCAATATCCGTGGGATCATTTTCTACTTAAACTTTCTCTTCTGATAAAAGTTTTCTGTGAATCGATCCTTTGCAGAATTTTCTACCTCTACCTTGAGTCGGTAAAGAAATTTTATACAAATTATTTTCCCTAAAAATGTGTTATCATAACTTAAATAATATCAAAAACTTGGTTTTCATTTTTATTAAGTAATTAAAAAAATATTACACTTTACAACAATTAAAGTTACGAAAATATTATAGAAAAATGAAGGGATACTCACGTATGAGGGTGAGAGGAATCTTTAACAAAAATTCAAAACCCTTTTGAGCTTTTCGTGAATAATATCTTCCGCAATCAAATTTATGCACACAAAAGCTAAAATTAAAAAATATTTTTTTACTTAAACAGTACATCATACACATACATTTACATATAGTCATCATTAACTTTACAATTATACATCACATGCTAACAAGTCACATTTACATAATTATTACATAATTATTTCATTCTTATAAACATCGATTGTACACCCTATTATTACTTATATCTCAACTTTAACAGACCTCCGAGGATTATTTATAATCTTGAGTTAAAATTATTATCTCTTTTCACTTTAAATTATTTGATGAATTCCTATAAAGCTAGATGAATTGTCTTCCAATCAATTATGATATGAATGCACGAATTTAAATTAAAAATTAAATTGTCTTTGATCTCGAACCCACTTTCCTATACCTTACTTAATAATACTTCCCATTCTTCTGAAAGAATCGCTCAATAAAAAATCATTCAGATATAACAGATATTTACACAATTAAATAAATTTTCATGAACTTTCACATACTTCATAAAATAAAGTGATTTATGCCCAAGGAGGCCTGTCCATGGTGTTAAAAGACTATCATCATAATTTTGTTGAACAATTTAAAGACCAACAATTTTAATTATCATCATTCTCTTTAAAAAAAAGAATAGTTGTAACTGAATTGGAACTTTATTTGATACTTTCCCTGGCCTTTATTTACTTATTTTTTTTTTAGTTTTTATTGAAAAAAGTTTTTCAAAAATCGGCAGTCTTGAAATAGGATTTCCACTAAAGGGAATTCCATCGCAGTTTATTAATCTGGTGCAGATAACTGTCTTTTGACACTGCAGAAACGATTTCGTTTAAATCGGTAAAAAAAATTGCCATTTTTTATAGAAAAATAAGATTTAAGAATTTATAACGTATGTTATCCAATCGACTGTTTTGGCCACTCTGTGATAAATTCCAGGCTGACCTGGCTGAGCACAGGAATAACCGGCTGAGACGATTCCTATCAGGTACCACCTTCCGGTTTTCTCGAGCATCAGTGGCCCACCACTGTCTCCCTGAAATAAATATTAATTTTTATATTCATCTGATACCGTTCAAAAATCATGTCACACGTAATAATGCACCGATTTTAGATTTTTTTAAAGTCAAGACCAAATTTTTTAGACAATGGTGCAATTTGATTTTTTGTTTTGATGTTTACGTAATTTTTACGTTAATGCAAACAGCGAAAAAGTGTCGATGCAGAAGTACAAATGCAATTATTAACCTGGAAAGTTAAGTTATAAAAAAGTTGTATCACAAAAATATCGACTATAGGGGATATTCGTCTACAAAGTCTGTTTCTGCTGTGAAATTACTTGCTTTAATCGTTAGGATAATACGTGAGCATTGAAATTATGTTTTCTGAAAAAACTTGTCCAACAAATGTCCAATAAATATTTGTTTCTTTATAAACAAACAATATAAACAAGTGGACATTTAGGGCGTTTTTAAACGAAAATAAATAATTTTTTTTGGCCTTTCTGAAAGGATACTACTAAGATTTTTTCTAAAAAAATTTCAAAATACATTCGTGTTTGTTTGTTTTAGAAAAAATTATAAAAACAGATGCAGATTCTGGGCATCTTAAAGTTTAAAAAACACGTTTTTGTGTTTTTTTGAACTTGCTGAAATTTTATTGCCAATTATATTTTTTGAAATAATTTCGCTTAGCATTAATATTTCCTTATTTTATCAACAAATTATATAAATCTATTCAAACACAAGGCATTTTTAAGCAAAAAGAAATCTTTTATTATTTTTATTTTACTGAAATTATATTTATTGTGATGTTTTTTCTGAAAATTTTTTACTATTCATCGATGTTTGTTTCTTTTATAAATAAATTATAAGCATTTTTATGCGTAATAAAACCGGTTCTTCGCTTGTATTATTCTTTAAATTATATTTATAATGATGTTTTTAGAAAAATGGTTGCAATTTTTCTTTAATTGTTCTTTTCATAAGCAAATTATAGGGAAAATTTGTGAATTTTAGGCATTGGTAGATAAAGAGAAAGCGTTTTTAATAATATTTCTCTCAACCCATTAAGTCCTGACTGGACACATTTTTAAGATTTTTTTCAACGGCTCTATTAATTAAGAAATCGGTCATAGCAAAAATCAACATCACATATTGCCGACGTAACATTGTTTGACCTTTCGATTTCTGAAGGTACAATTTAAAAAAATGCATATATGAGAAGATATATTTGTTTATTTTACAAAAAACACGAATTGTCGAATGAAAAATTTTTAATATGTAATTTTAGGTCCGAAATCATCGGTATATTTTTTTGATTTTTGCATTAAAAGTGTCCATGCATTCCAGCCTTCAAAATGTAGTGGTAGGTTTGGGTCGCTGATTGAAAATATCCTACCAGATTTTCAAAATTCAAGATGGCGGATCCAATATGGCTGCCAAAAATGTCAAAAAATGGTTCAATTTTCATGCAAATTCAATATGGCGGATCCAATATATCCCCGTATAAGGGGGTGGTTTTACGGATCGCTGATTACGAATCTGATATCGGATTTTCAATATTTAAGATGGTGGATTTAATATGGCTGCTAAAAACTTCAAAAAATCGGTCAAATTTTTTGAAAATATGAATTGGGAGATTATGGGTCCTATATGTCGTTTCCTGGCGTTCACCACGAGGAGGTGAACGCAATAAACAAAGCCTATTCTTTTTTTTTTAATTTTTTCAAATTAAAATTTTTGTAATAAGAAAACCTTTTATAATCAATAGTCCAAATACTTTGTATAAGATTCTAACTTATTGATTCAGATTTTCAAAATTTAAGTTGGCAGATCCAATATGGCTTCCGAAAATTTCAAAAGTTGTTCAATTTTCATCAAAAATTTTATCGAAGGGATTTTTCGATCGCTGATTACGATTCTGTTATCAGATGTTTAAAATTCAAGATGGTGGATCCAATATGGCTGCCAAAAATTCTTCTTCTCTTCTTTTTTAAATTTTTTCAAATTTTTCAAATTTTTCTTTTTTCAATAATTTTTTTTATAATAAAACCTTTCATAATCAATAATCCAAAAACTGAGTATTAGATTCTAACTTATTTATGATAAATTGAAAAGCAGGGAGTGCATAAATATACATCGCACATCTTACAGATTTTTTGCGTCCTTGAGCCACATTTTTTTTTAAAGTTGAACATTTTTGTTTTGATTCTATCGTTACAGTTTCATGTAATTTACTTATTTTATCCTTTTTATTGCTAGGCGTTCAAATAAATGTTTTAGCTTCTTAGGAATCTAGTTTTTTTTAATTGAATATCTTCATGAAAATTGAACAATTTTTTGAAATTTTTGGCTATATTGTATCCATTATCTTGAATTGTGAAAATCTGACAACAGATTCGTAATCAGCAATCCAAAAAACCCCTCGATAAATTTTTTTATGAAAATTGAAACATTTCCGAAAATTTTGCCGCCATATTAGATCCGCCATCTTGAGTTTTGAAAATCTCATGGCAGATTCGTAATCAGCGACCCAAAAAACCCACCTATACGAATTTACGTAAAAAGTGAACAATTTTTTGAAATTTTTGGCAGCCATATTGGATCCGCCATCTTGAATTTTGAAAACGTGATAGCAGATTCACAATGAACGACCCAAAAAACCATCTTGCACTTATTTTTATTAAAATCGAATAAAAATGGTTATTGCAGCAAAAAGTACCGTAAAAATAAAAAAAATTGAATTTAAGCCGGCATATTCGATGCCGTCATGTTTAATTTGAAAAAACCAACCACTACATTTTGAAGGCTAGAGTGCCTGGATACTTTTAATGCACAAATAAAAAAAAATCTACGGAGGATTTCGTTCCTAAAATTACATATTACAAATTTTTTTAATTCGAAAATTTGTGTTTTTTGTTAAATAAACAAATATATCTTTTTAAATATGCATTTTTTTAAATCTAACTGCATAAATAGAAAGGTCAGACAATTTTAAGTCGGAAATAGGTATTGGCGATTTTTTCTATAACCGATTTCTTAATTAATAGAGCCGTTGAAAAAAATCTTAAAAATGTATCCAGTCAAGAGTTAATGGGTTAAGATAACACATTTTTTCATTTATTTTCGAAAAGATAATTTGAAACAAACTTAAAATAAGTAATTCTCAAAAATTCAAATATACCGTTATCGCATTAAGGAACAAAATCCTATTGCAGTTATATTTTCTAAAGAACTTTAATTGCATAATGTAATCTCATATTAGGCGTAAAAATGCCTAGAATGTGCATTTGTTTAACTAATTTGCTTATAAAAAAACAAACATTAATGCCTAACAAAATTTCATTTAAAAGTCCTTTATTAATATAGTTTAAAACGTAATAAAAGAATAAACAAGTTTTTACTACCTATAAATATACGAAATGTATTTATTTAGATATTTTGTTGAAAAAATCAGAAAATATTAATGCATGGAAATATTTTTAGCTAGAAAATTAATCTTCCAGAGCAAAAATTTAACTTTTTGGTTAAAAAATGAACAACTGTGTTAAAAGTTCATTTTATTAGTCGAAGATCCATCTATTTGATTGTAATTCAAACTACTGTGTAAAACATGCATCTTATTATTTGGAGATTGAAATATTTAGTTAAAAATTACTTTATTTAATTGAAAATTTTACTATTTCATGATTTATTGAAAATTTGTCGTTTTTGTTTGAAAATTTATATATTTAGTTTATAATTCGCCTTTTTGGTATAAAATTAATCTCCACAATTGAAATTTTAACAGTGTGGTTAAAATAATTTGTTAAAAATTCATTTTATTAGTTGAAAATTCATTTTATTAGTTGAAAATCCATCTGAAAAAAATGTTATTTAAAAATGGAAAGACTGAAAATTTAAATATTTTGTTTAGAAGTCATTATTTTTTTTGTTAAAAATCACTTTTTTCAACTGGTAATTTAAGATTTCTATTATTGGTTAAAAAAATGTTGGTTTTAGTTGATAATTCGACAATCCTCATGAAAATTTATGAATTGTGTTGTAAATTCGTTTCCTTTTCTTTTTGTATAAAATCAATCTTATGGATAAAAAATTTAATTACTAGGTTGGGAGTTGAACTACTTAATTAAAGTTTATTTTATTGCTCAGAGATTTAAATATTTGGGTGAAAATTAATCGTTTTTAGTATGAAATTAATCTTTATGCCAGAAAATTTACTTTACTTTTAATTTAACTATTAGTTTGAAAGTTAAACTGCTTTGTTAAAAAATCATTTTTATGTTTAATGATTTCACATTTTTGTGAAAGATCCATGTCTTTGGTTAAAAATTTAACGCTTGATGAAAATTCGTTGCATTTTTTTTAAATCAATTTTTTAAACTAAAATGGGACTATTCCATCATTGGTTGAAAAATATCGTTTTCAGATGAAAATTCTACAATTTTTGTCGAAAATTGATGTATTTTGTTGTAAAATCGCCTTTCTCGTAGAAAATCCATCTTTTTTATTGAAAATTTAATTTAATTGTGTACATATATTTGTTAAAAATTAACTTTTTCGTAGAAAATTCGTTATTTTGGCATAAAATTAAACTATTAAAAGATTTGGTTTGAAAATTATGTTGCTGATAAAAAATTCATATTTTCGCGTGAAAAATTCAATTATTTTTTAGATAATTTACTTCATGGTTTGAATTTTTTTCATTCAGTAGAAGTTTGATTTTTTTTGTTACAAAATGCAACTTTTTGCTTCAAAATTATTGTATATTTTATCAAAGATTCAATTAAATTGTTGAAAATTGTTTTTTTTTTTGATAAAAAATTACCCCGCTTTATTAAGAATTGTTCTTTTTGGATTGAGAAGTCATATTTTTAATATAAAAGTTATTGGCTCACAATGCAACTTTCTTCTAAAAATTCGTCTTTTTAAACAAAGTCAACTAAATAGTTGCAAATTGAATTTCTTTTTCAAAAATTCATTTTTTTCTCAAGATTAATCTTTTTATTTTGCAATTCAACTATTTTGTCAAAACTTTCATTGTCTTGTAAAATACAACTATTTTGTTAAAAATTTAATTATCTTATTAAAAATTGGACAAGTTTGTTTAATATTCGTCTATTTGGATAGAAAATTCATACTTTTGGAATACAAATTTAAGTGTTTTCAAAAATTCGCATTTCCGCTTGGAAGTTCAGGTATTTTGTTGTAAATTCAACTAATTCGAAATTAATTTAATTAGTTACAAAATCATCTTTCTTTGTTAAGAATTCATATTTTCAGGTTCAAAAGTTTTAAAAAATCGACAATTGGGGATTCAAGCTTAGAGTGATCATCATTAAAGAAAAATAAGAGGGGGGAGGGAAAAAGGGGTCAAAAAAGAGTTTTGAATATTATAATCTGAATCAAAGATGAGATGACTAAATATAAAGAAATTAATTTCAGAAGATAAGAACATTAGTAGGTGATCTACATTAACAATTACGGTTAGGAAAATTTCATTGTTTCCAACAAAAGTTTTCCATTCGGGTAACTATATTTAAAACTGTTATTTAATTATTTTTAAAATTTTCAGAATTGTTATTTAATTAAAGTTTTTTAATTTAAAAAAATCAAATAATTTTCACGTTCAGTTTGTTATACCTGACAGGAATCCTTGCCACCACCACGATAACCAGCACACATCATTTCATCATAAATGACAACATTGATGCCATTTGAACGATGCCATCTTTCACAAACTCTGTTATCGATAACTGGTACGTCCACTGCTTGAAGTGTTTTTGGCCTCAATCTTGAACCTGATAAAAATGTTAAATTTATTTTTTAGAATAATTTATTATTCTAAAAAAAAATAATTATTTTGATAACTCTACTAACGGATATTATCGAACCACTAACCGGTAGACATATTAAAAATTAACCTTGACTTTTAAAGTGATAGTGAGGTCCAGAATGGATACACTGAAAAAAATATCTTTCGAATTTTGCATGGAATCACAACTTACTAAAAACCCAGCAGATTCGTGTTATTTTTTTTGCTCAAATTCTATCGAATTTCGTATGGCAACCTTAAGTGCCAGAATAGCAAAGCCGGAATAGGGCCCGTGCAGAAATTTCCCCATCTTTCCCTATTTCAAATTGGGATCGGATGGGGTCCCTATCATAATATTTAGTCTAGAAATAACTGGTGGGGGGCCCTATCAGAATATCTAGTCTAGAAAAAACTGACCGGTGCCCTGTCAGGTTCTAGTGAAGAATCTCGTGCCTCATACAGGTACGGCAAATCTATTACTGTTTTACTACTGTTTTTTTAAAGAAAAAATTCCATCCTTATGAAAAACTGTAAATGTTCAGAAAAAAATTACATTTAATTTGAATAAAATCATTTATTCAAAAATTATTTTACTGATATTCCTGTTAACAGTTCGTATATTTTACATATACATAACGTCGTATAACAATAAATATTTAATTAGAAAAAGAGAGTTGAAAATGTTTTGAGCTGTAGCTTATAAGTATGGCTTTTTTATCAACTATTAATTTAGGTATAGATGTAGGTGTTCAATACTCCGTCGAGTTAGAAATTTTATTTGTAATATAATGTTTAAAAATGTAATATATGTATTCACTCAAAATAGAACCATAAATATTTAAAATCAAAATACTCGCAATTAATTATTTTTTAAATACCTCTTTTGTCAAATAAATTAAATATTTAACTCGATTAAATATTCATCAGGTAATAGAAACGGTCTAGATAGGGCCCTACTAATCGTCCGCGATTAAAGAGCACTCTCGCTAGGGCCTGCTCAACAGTTCTAGCTAGAACCTGGCTAAAACAGCGTTACAGAACTAGTCAGGGCCTCTCCATTTTTCCCGACGAACGCCCGACTAGAAATATGGGAAATCTATCGAGGGCCCTACTAAATCCCGATCCAATTTTCTACGTGGGGAAGTTCGTTCCCGAGTCATACTAAGGAAATCACTCACTACGCTGGTCAAAAACGCCCGAATTAAGAAAACTCGTGGCCCAAGGCTGCAACGTTTTTGTGGTCTCTTTTAAAAAAGACAGTTTAGATGCCCTAATTTTCATAATAATAAATTTAAAACTTTTAAACACTTTTTGTATTCATTTTATAAGCATATTTTCATATAATTTAGAATGTCCAAATTGAAGAAAGTTTAAATTTACCGAAAAATTGTTTTTCAGAATACATACAAATATTTATGTATATAAAATAAATAAACGCGTCACGTTATATTAGGTAAATCTAATAGTGATTATAATAATGTAGAATCGGTTGGGTACCCTATATCGTAAATATTTTTAAAGGATTGTACTTTTAAATAAAATCTTTTGTTTCTTATCACGCGTGATTTAATATATTGCTTCCTCGTAGACATTTTGCTCTTAAAAATTTTAATGTACTTTAAATATTTTTTAAGAGGTGACAATACTTTTATTCACAAAAAGTTAATGACAGGTACGCTTTTTTCCCATTTTTTTATTTAAATCGAGATTTTTCATTTAAACCCCGATAATTATTTTAAAGACTCGGGGCACGTGTTATCGTTGCAAAAAAATTATGAAATTTTTTCTTCCGGTAAAGGAGCAAATTTAAAAGGGGAGGGGGATCTCGCATCAAAAATCCAAACTTGAATTTTTGGACCACACTAATGTGCGTAACTACATTGAAAAATAAAAGTGGCTTTACATTGCAACTACAATAATTAACGAGTAGAATGTTTCCTTCAAAACTTAAAAAAGACTTGCTACTTTAAAAATACTGTTAATGAATGGTAAAACCGAGGGTGAAACCTTTAAATATTGAAATTCGTACGAAATTGTAAAATTAAATCATTTTTTCGAAAAATTGCAATTACATTGATTGTAAGCCATTTTACGATTTTGATATACTCTATTGAAACACTATTAGTGAATGCAAGCTCATGAAATTTCGTGTCTTTCTACCTGTATACTAATAACAATTTCCTTTCATGAAAATTTTGACCTTGAGTTTTGACTGGACCTGGACCAATTAAGAGAATTATTTTAATGATAATGATTGGAAAACAATTACATTTGTTATATAACGCGAAAGAAAAAAAACACTTATAGATTTCATAAAGAATTTTAAAGAGTATTTAAATATATATTTATGTTATAATAATAGTCATGAAAAATGTAAAAAGCACCTGGCAAAAGTTATTCAGACATATATTAAATTACTTTCATTTTCTTTCACAGGAAATTTTTTAATAATCAAGTATAGCAAAAAAGTTACTTCTTTCGAAGTATGTTTTGATTAAAAAGTATAAAACATAAATTATAATCGTATGACAGAAATAATTGTGAATAATAACATTGTGATATAGATCCCTAAAATTAAAATTTTTAATTACATTTGAATGTTTCTGTTACGGCAACCTGCGCATGAGCAGGTAGACAAAGTCAAAACAACTTTACCATAACGATTTATTATTTTCGCGTTCAACACTATCACACTATAATCGCCATATTTTATCCAAAAATGCATCGTTTTTCATGCTCAAATCACATGAAAAAGACACTGCCGAAATTTATAACGACATCTAATACTTAATTCGAAAGACATTGTTTTCAGTGTAAAAAGATATATTTTTTAAACCGTTAGACAGCTCATTCAATTCTGCGTCCTGTAAGTCCTGGTGAAAGTAATTTTATCCAGTGAGCATTAAGTTATCACGTAAGAAAGACAAAAATAAAAAATTAACAAAAATAAAGTTCCGTTTTTTAAGAATTTTTGTATTTCCACTTCAACTCTTGGTAGGAGGTAGAAACATAAATTTACTAATTTGATATTTTACAAAAGCCATATTTAGAATTTCGCCTTTCGTTTAAGCTATTAAACATTAAAAAATCTTTACGGGTTCATAAAATATTAATTTTTTGTGCGAACATACTTAATAACATTATTATTAATATATAATATATTAAAAAATTATTTCAGGAACCCATTACAATTTTGTAATAAGATCACTTTTGTAAAATATCAAATTAATAAATTCATTTTCCTAGCTCCTACCAAGAGTTGGATTCGAAATAAAAAATGTCGGAAAAATCGAACGTTTATTTTTGTCCCTCTCCCGTAATAATTTAATACTTGCAGTGCCAACTTACTTAACCTTTGGCTTATTTGACTCAGAATTTATTAATCTTTCCAAGCGTTTTTAAAAAATATGTTTATATATATTGTGGACGGCACCACCACTTTTCAAAGTCAAGGTTAATTTTTAATAGGTCACCTGATTAGTGGTCGGATACTACCCGTTGGTAGCGTATATTAATATTATATTATTATACACATTGCGATATAATATATAACTGATTGCAATATAAATATGTAACAAACTAAACATTAGTAGATAATTAATTCACTGAGGATCATTTTTTTCATATATGTCATGGTCTGATGAAGCATCTTTTACTACAAATTAATTATTCTTGAATTAATTTCCAGTACTGGTATTTAAATAAATAGTAACCTGCTTGAAGAGCTCCCCAGCCAGCAGCCCAACCATATTGACCCAAGAAATCTTCATTCTTCTCTGGTAAGCAAATTGGCCCTATATGAGGCATATAGTGAACTGGTCGATCTAATCTCAACACCGCAACGTCGAACCTGCGATCATGATAATTAATAATTATTATTGGCAATTAAAGTGAAAATTTATGAGCATTTTATGTACAATTACAAAAATTTTAATAAGTACTAAAAAAATCCATTAATCTGTTTTGTTTTTTCTCATCAGCTTTATGTTTTTTTTATTAAACTGGTCTTCTGTAAAAACACCCCATATAAACCACTAAATATCTTTTATAAAAACATATAAAATCCAAAATCGTTACTTTAACTAAATATTTGTAAGAAAGTGAGCTAGTGATAAAAAGATCATTAGAATCTAAACTGTTCTTTATTTTTGATGGTATTCAAAAAAACTGGTTTGAAAAAAACTGGTTAGACAAAAGTTGATTAGGACCATGGGGGCAATCTTTCTGTAAATCGATTTTGACCTTTAAATCAATTTTCAAGGTTATTTAAAGATCACATTAATTATTTAAATGGGAACCCTTTTTCACATTAGATTCTGAAAGAGCGGGAAATTTTAATTCTGATATGATAGTTAGAATCAATTTTCATAAGGGTAAGTAAGGGTTAATCGAGGTTAATTTTTAAAAGCCATGCAGAGCATGATTTTTTTGTTTTATTCTTTTAAAACGTTTGGGCAGCACAAAGCTGAGGTGGATTTGGGACAGACGAGCTTGATCACCTTAACCTTTAGGCCAACTTGGAAGGTCATTCGAAGGTCAAAGTGTTTGTTTTCTTCAACTAATACACCCGAAACCAAACCCACAAACTCACAAGCTCCAAACCAACAAACTGCACACTTTGAACTTCGAATGACCTTCAAAGTTGGCATCAAGGTCCTTGGTCCCAAATACATCCCAGCTTTGTGTTACCCAAACGTGTCAAAAAAATAAAACAAAAAAATCATGTTCGCATGATTCTTGAAATTTGACCTCGATTTAGCTATTATATGACCTCGTGAAAATGGATTCTAATTATCATTTCGGACTTAAAATTTTCCGCTCTTTCAGAATCTAATGTCAAAAATATGTTTTTCTATTTTAAAAAATCAATGTCACCTTCAAATAACCTTGAAAATTGATCTCCAAGTCAAAACCGATTTTGCAGAAAGATGGCCCCTATTTATTTGGGGGTCGATAGATTAAAATAGCTCACCCTGTATAATGCTTGGTCATTTCAGGCAAAGTATGTAATTGAATACTTATCATAAACATTATCTAGATATTCTAGAGAATTCATACGCATCATATATATTAGCCGACACCAGATAAGTAAAGAATATAATCTTGACTTTGAATATGATGCCTTTAAAGAAGAGTTTCATAAATTGACGATCACTTATAGAATTCAGCACAATTATCCCAAAAAAACCTCACATGTAAAAAATTTCGGATTTCGAGTTTTGGCGCTAATTATAATTTGTTGCGGCACTTTAAATACAAATGGTTTATAATTCTACTTTCAATTAATAATTATATGTGTACATAAATTTCTTAAACCATATGTAATTGGTTTTAGGAACTTTCTCTTATTATAGAATTAAAAAGGCACGGTTTTTCCGATTTTTTCAACTTCATTATCAACTTTTCAGTTAAAGCAAACCAATAATTAATTTAATTTAAGAGAAATAGTTTTTCGAGAAATTTATTGAGATTTATCAAAATATTTTCTTAGAATAATGCTGGAAGTTACAGTTTTTCTACAATTTTCCACTTTCTATCCACTTTTACATAAGCACGAAATAATAATGGATGCAATTCAACAAACGCAATTGGTAAACAAATTATTATTGTTTATTACTATCTTCTCTATTTATGCTAGAGATTTTTGTTTTTTCAAATAATATGAATTATTATATCTCACTCTGAGTACAAAGTGGACTATAATTTGGAAATTTCATAAAAAAAAGCGCAACCATCTGGCACAATTCTAGAAAAAGTAGTTATGAACAATAATAATTGGTTTCAAATATTAGGTTTATTATTTTGCATCCATTACTATATTACCTCACAATACTTGCCAAAAGTGGACGATATATTAAATATAAAAAAAACTTTCCAGAATTATTCAAAGAATGAATTATCGAGAATAACACGATATTACTTGAACAATTATCTTTATCAACTTCAGTTAATTGTTGCCTCACTGTAACCGAAAAGTTTAAAAAAATCTGAAAACCGCGAATTCCGAAAAAAATAATAACATGTTTCAATAATTTATATAAACATCAAATTATCAAAAGGAAGTAGTATTTTAAGTATTATACACAATTTGTATTTTAAAAACCGCGCAAAAAAATCTTAATTAGCGTCAAAAACTCGCAAAACTCTATTTGTCACTTTTCGCTCGTGCGAAAAACGTCTCGTTGGCTGAATAATCACCTCTCACACACGTGTCGAAATGTACTATTTTTTAACTGCGTTTTATTATGGACAATGAAATACATATATCTTCACACCTTAAAAATCAACAAAATAATTAAAATTGAAAACAAAATCAGAAATTTCGCAAGTATAAAACATTTATTACACGCTTTGCCTGGTCTCTTATGGGAATTAAATATAATGCCTAGGGAATCTCTATAATACAGAGTATTACACACTTTGCCTGGATTCTGTTGAGTATCATATATAGTGCCTAGGGATTATATATGATGCCTGGTGATTATATATAATGCCTAGGGATAATATATTGCCTGTAACATATATTCAATGTATTTTTTTAAAACATTTTCAAAATGTTTACGCTTTGTACCTCTATAAACTACAGTCGAATTGTCTACCGATTTCATAGTTTTTTTTTAAATTTAGATCCAGATAAATTTCTGACACATTTTTCTTCTTGTGTTTTAGAAAAAACTGCTTTTTTCGTTTTGTTTATTCAAATATAAAATTGGAATAAAATTTTTAGTTTTATATTAAATTATATTAATAACATTAAATAATAATTATATTAATTACAACACGTAAGGTATTCAAAATAAGTGATATGAATGTATAATCGATAAGAAAAAAAATCCAAAAGCACGAATTAATGCAGTGAATTGTTTACATAATTTGTTAATTTTAAAATAATATTCAAACATAGAAAATATAAAAATAATCTATTTCACAGTAACTAACATAATGCTTTTAAAAATTTCAGCCTGATTAATGTTTAAAAGTTTCACGTTCAGGTATCCGAAAAGGTATCAAAAACAAGTATCTCATACTTTGAAAAATTGCTTAGCTGCTATTTTTTATGGGATTTTTTCATGAGAATAAAAAGGATAATTTATTAAAAAACCACTTAATCAATATCGGAATTAATTGTAATGTCACCATTGTTTGTAACAATGAAGTTGTTAATGACAGAGTATTTATTCATAATTAATTTAGAAGGCACATAATTATCGTTTTTTCCCAAATCAAAAAGGTTTTCCAAGGTTTTTTCGGAAAATTCTCAACCTCCACTTTATAAATATTTAGTATACAAACAAAAATGTGCTTGGTCTTCTTCTTTTATAAAAATTTACAGATTTTTTCGTTTTCAGAACAATCATTAAAAATATTAAAATATTTATCAAATATGAAATTCTTCCTTTTTCCAAAACTGTAAAAACAACTTTTTATTTTTGAATTTTTTTAAATCCACTAAGCTTGTTTCTAAATTTCAAAATTAGGACAGATTTTTTTCTTTTTAAAGAATTGATTAAAAATATTAAAACATTAATCGAATTTAACATTCATCCTTGTTCCCAAACTATAAAAATAACTTTTTATTTGTTATTTTTTTTAAATCCAGTACGCCCGTTGCTAAATTTAAAAAATAGAAAACGTAATTTTTCAATTGAATTCAAAAACCACACAACTCCCTATATAAGAACGGTTTTTGAGCATAGCGTGCAGTGACCTTGACCCTTAATCCGGGGAATCTAAACGTAAACAGGCAGAGCCTCCACTCCGCGGCTCGTCTCATCTAAATACTGACAAGGACATCGATATAGGGGACATTATAAACCGTGTGCTCTTATATCGGGAGTTAAGTGTACTCAAAATATATTTGGATTTATTTTTTACACAATTATGCATTTTTTATCAAATTAATTTTTATTGAATAATATGAAATAAATTTCTTGTAAAAGAAAAAAATTTGTGGTAAAATACCTATCAGCTTGAGGGGTAAATTTGAAATAAGGATGAACTCGAATTTCCCGCACTCCAAATGTGTAGGCTGGTAGAGATTCCGATGCAGAATTGACTACATAATCTCCAAGCGTCACTTGCACTTGTCTTGCTGACGCCCTGAAAAATTCAAAATAAAAATTTAATATAAGCCTATAAAAAAACTACGTATGAAAATAGAAATCTCAAATCTGTCACTGAAATAATATTTTTTAAAAAATTGGCTATAAAATGCTTCTACAACTTTTATTTAGAATCCTGATAAGCGTGGTCTAGAAATGGACTGGAACTTTTTTTAATTTTCGGAAATTGAAAGTAAATATTCAATATGAATTTATACAAAAAAACAACTTAAGGAAAATGAATTTTTAAATTTTCATTAAAATACTATTAAAAATAATCTTTGCACAAAAATTATTGTACTAATTTTATTTAGAATGCTGAATATGTCGGTCCAAAAATGCAGTCATTTTTTTTTAAAGTCCCTATAAAGTTTAACACGTATTTCTCATAAGAAAACTTTTTTTTTTAATTTTTATCAAAAATCATAAAAATTACGTGAATTGGGTTGAAACTCATCATTTTTTTTTAAATTAACCATAGAATATAAATAAGAAGTTATTTTTTAATAATCACCCCTCTAAGTTTGTTTTATATGGTCCCAAAAACACCCCATAATTGAAAATGAGGTTTTTCGCGTTTTTGGCGCGAATTATGATTTTTTTGGGTAATTTTTAATATCAATTGTTTATAATACGCAAATTATGCTTTTCAATAATAATAATATATTTTTAATTAATTAAACAACTTATTATTGTTTTCAGCAACTTTCTGTTAGAATAATAAGAAATTCGCGGGTTTTCTTATTTTTTAAGCTTACTTTCAGTTTACAATTATAGGTAATGATTTGTTTAAGTTGACAAAAATAATTTCCTAAATACTTAAGTATTACTTTTAATAATCTTTTCGTTGAATAATTCTAGAAAGTTGGGGTTTTCTGTGAAATTTTTCCATCTTTATCCGCTTCTTAATTAGTATGAGGTAATAATTAATGCATTTCATTAAACACAACCGCTTAAACAAATTTATTATTTTTTATAACTATTGTCTTCAACAGTAATACTAGATAGTTGTGTGTCTTTCCGAAATTTTCAAGTTTTCGTCCAATTGTACTTAGATTGAGGTAATAATTATTGTAATGTAGCAACAATTATTTGTAGACAAATTATTTTTCTTAAAAACTATTTTATCCTACATTAATGCTAGGTAGTTGCACTTTTTTCTGAAATTTTTACACTTTGTCCACTTTCCACTTAAGTGAATCTTAACTTAAGTGAATCCTTAATAAATTTAATTTAGGAAACATAATCGTCTGCAAATATATGTGTTCAAACAAATTGTTGTTGTTTATAAGTATATCCTTCTATAATAATGATAGATAGTTGTGGTTTTTACTAAATGAAAAATGTTAAAACATTGGGAAAGGAGTGAAAATAATTCACTTTGGAAAGAGACACAACATTTAAAAAATGATTTATGTTTATTAATTGTTTATTTATTACTAAAAAAATCAAAGCAAACCTATAGATTTTAGGAGAAATGGAAATTTCCTGACATTACACTAATAAAAAATAGTCATAAGCAATAATCGATTATTTAAATAATTAGATTTAGTAAATTACATTAATTATCACGTCATTAAGTGAAAAGTTGAGGAGAAAGTTAAAAATTTTTAGAAAACCCCACAGCTATCTAGCATCACTACAAAAGAAGATAATTAAACACAATAAAAATTGTTTTAAACAATTAGGTTTATTAAATTTCATTAACTGTTACCTCACACTAATTACAAAGTATTAAAAAAGTGTAAAATTGTAAAATAAACTGCAGCTTTCTAGCATTAGTCCAAGATAATATTGTGATAAATAATAATGCATTGTTTAAACAATTATTAATGATATATTTTATTTATAAATGCTTCGTTAAAACTTAAGTTAATAATAAGTAGGAAAATGTGAAGAAACTCTTGACTTTCTAACTCCATTCCAAGAGAAAATTGCTATAAAAATTAATAAATTATTTTAAAAAATTATATTTATAAATGTATAATTATTATTAAAAACGTAATATTTTATGTATTATAAACTATTAGTACTTTCCGAACTGCAAAAAAATATAGTTAGCTTCAGAAACTCGCAATACCCAATTTTTCATTCATGGGGGTTTTTGAGACCCTACATATCAATCTTATTAGGGTGATATTTCAAAAATAAGTTTTAATTTATATTGGCTAATTTTGAACATAAGTGTTAAATTTCAACTCAATTCGCTTAGTATTGACGATTTTGTATAAAATTTATATGAAAGTTTCTTTTTTGCATGAAAGTGAGATCTTTTATTCGAATTTTCATAGACAAATTTAGATACGCGTAGAACGCTCAAAATTCAAAATGCGTAATTATACAATACCCGATTTGTAAAATTACTTAATAATATAATTCCTGAACACTTTGTAATAATATAGAATTAAAAAATTTTCGAATAATAAAACTCCCGAGAGTTTAAAATAATGCCGAATTTGAAAATATCAGACTAATATTTCTGACAGGAAATTGCAAAATTCTAAAATATCAGACTGTAGAAAATTCCTTAATGTAAACAATTTATTAAACATACAGTGATTGAATATCTTTATCAAAGGAATTTTTTATGTTAAATTTTTATATTAATTATTGCTTAAATATTTCCTTATTGCATTCTTTATAAATTTTCTAATATTGAATTTAAAAAAGTGTTTAGCTAAAAAATTCAGGAATTCTATAAGGTCGGATGTTTTATAGTTCGACAATTTCCAGCCAGATAATAGTATAAATTGTTTGGTAATTTTCTAATTCAGATTTTTTAAATTTCGGCAATTTGTCATTCAGGGAATTTTCTTTTTCTGGCATTTTAGAGTTAGGGACTCAATTTTTTAAGAAATTTAAAAACAGCTATTAAATTATTATTACAGAAACCCTGGATTCAAAATTCTTCGACTAATTATATTTAGAATAACAAGGTTTGCAGAAGCCATGAAAAATTCAAAATAAATATTTAAAACAAATCTAAAAAAATGCTAAAAAAGGAAATTTCAATTTTTAATTCAAAATTTCTTTTACTGCTTCTATTAAGAATGCTAAAGTTGCTAAAGATGAGTAAAAAATTACCAAACATCAAATTTCCGATATTCTAAAATTCTCAAAAAAGAAAATATTTGGAACAGAACATTTTGAAATCAGAAAGCGCCTGAATTGGAAATTTCCCGAATTATGAAATTCCCTAAAATTTCGTAATAAGCCGAATTCTTCAAAACCCGAATATTAAAATTTCTGACGAAAAATTGCAAATTATTAAACATCCTAAATCACAAGCTTTCCGCCTCTGAATAGTTAAAACAATTGGTTTGTTTTATTAATAAAAATTATTCATTTATTAAATATACAATACTGAAAGATCTTGATCATAGGAAAATTTCTGTCTTTAGTTTTCATATTAATTATTGCTTGATTTTTTCATTATTCTGTGCTTAATAAATAAATAATGTTAAAATTAAAAACATTTCAATTGTCCACACGGTATTTTACAGTGTAATTTTAAGTGAATACGGAAACTTAAAAATTGTAATTAAAATACACTTAAAAAAACTATGCTCAAAAATTTGCCTTTTAATTGTATTTATAATCTCTACAGGTTCTTCAATATAAAACTGAAATAAAATTAGCAACAATAACAAAAAATCATTTTGTAATTCTTGACTAATTCTTGGGTATTTTTTATAAATATTGGAAATTTCAGAACCTTAGTAAACTGGGATTCCTTTTGGATAATTTTTAAACAATTTTTTATTGCACTCACTTGGCGACACAGTGACCTGCAGTAACGACGTGAAAGCGGTTGACCAAAGTTCCTCCGCATCTGCTGGACCCAATCCTAATGTAGGCCTGAAAGCAGTTTTAAAAAGTTCTCTTTTAAGATAATCTACTTTACTTAATCTTATTATGTCACTAATTATATCTCTTTTTATCATTATGTTTCCTTTTAGAGATTATTTAAAACCTAACCTGCCAGGGGAAACTTCCAAAACCAGCCTCGTCACCTCCCACGATTCTTCTCTGAGCAGTTTGCTTCGTCGCCGATATTCCGCATCCTGCAAAATTTTTTAATCTTTTAGAATTTACAACACCTGCAGAAAATTGGGCGCCTCAAAAATTTATTTTCCATTCAAACATCCATATAAATATTTACATGATAAACACAAATTTAACATTCTGACGAAGGATCTGACGGTTACGACTGTAAACAACATAAGTAAACTCAAGGGGTCGACCACTCCGATATTCCTTGTACACTTACTAAATCTTCCCATATATTCTTTCAAAATTTTCAGATATTCTTGATATTCCCAAATATTCCTGCTATTCTGTATATTCCCAAATATTCCCTTATATTCCTACATGTTTCCAAATATTCCTGAGCATTCCTACACGGAGAAAAATGGATGTTTAAATGTAGATGTTCAAAGGGTAAGATTGTCCCACCTAACATCCAGATATTCAT
>JAAAKG020029060.1:0-19730 GCA_010014905.2 Druon quercuslanigerum | reverse complement strand
ATGTAAATTTTTAATATATATATATATATATATATGGCTCAAAATTATTGTTTTTCTTTGATTACATAACCTTCCTTCCAACTTAGTAACTTTAATTTTCAAAGTTTGTTACTTATCAATGCCTTTTACGCAAATACAATGAATGTCCTGCATTCAGTTTCAGGGATTGGATTTACAAATTGTCTTTTCATTCAGGATATTTCCTTTAAACATTTGTTGAATAATAAATATTTTATGATATTTTATGAACTAATTACTACAATAAAAATTAGAACATTTATAATTTGACAAATTTTAACTTAAAATGCTAATGTTACAATTTATGACAATATGCAACCATACAATTAAAAAGTTTAATTTTTTTAATACTTAAAATTTTAATTATGATAATAATGTTGAAAATGAAATAATGAAAAAACGCGCGTGAAATTTGCTGTATTCATATACAGAATTATTAGTATGTATTTTCTTTAAAGTATTTTTTAAAATTTATTGATATAAATGTTTATGCATAGATAACGCAGATAGCTCTATAATATAGACATTTATCTTTCGCTGTCTCTCTCTTATTCTGACAGAACTTTTCGTCCTTTAGTTCGTTCCTTTTAGTTTACTTTAAAAAATATCACACTCTGAAGTAATACTGACAGGTCGTCTTATTTCCTTTAAAAGATAGCATATAATTGAAACTACAGAATTTCTATCAAATGGAAACAATTTCAAGTTGGTAAATAATTTTACAAAGTCAATCTGAATAATAAATTGCCAAACTGGATGACGAATTTTCTATCAATTTATGGGTGTAAATTAAAAACAGAATTGCGATATACAGATAAAGTATAATTTAAAGTTAAATATTACATACATTGGATAATATACATTATCCATTATAGAGGTTCCTCTTATTCTTCCCTCTTTTTTGGTCGCTCTCCTTAGGGCTGATTTTTTGGAAGACCATGCAAAAATTAAAAAAAGAAATATATTTCAAAATTATACAATATAAAATAATAATTTGGATATCGATGTTCAGATTCGAAGTAAATCAAAATGGAGCAAAATGCAATTTTTAAATCCTCTAATATTATTAACTGGGTCTCATTACGTTATAGCAGTTTAATAGTTATAGATACAGATATACCTAGCTAATCTTCTAAAATAATTAAGCTTGGCAAAATGCAACTAATTTGAACATCGACTAATGTTAATAAAGCATCTCCAACATGAACCAGGTCCTTTCATTTCTCTGAAGTAAGTCAGAAATCATCTAATCTATTATTTTATATTACATTTACATTACTCCGATAATCAGCATTTTTCAGCAATAAACAAAATCTTTAAAAAACGAATTATAGAAATAAAAATGGCTGAGTTTGCATAAAATCACCGTTGGATGAACTCTAAAGTTCTACTGCTTTTCTCTACGTATGTGTATCCATACGTATAAAACGCCAGGAAACAACAAAAAAACACTTCCAATATGTTCCTAGGTTCCAGAATTGTATCGCCTTCCGCAAGGACCTAGCACGTGGCGTCGTCATCAAATAGGGATTGTCCTGCAATAAGATAAAATAATAAGTATGTGATAAAAAGTATAAATATTAAAAATAACTAAATTGGCTTATTACATATAGCTTAAATGAAAAATTCTAACCTTTTATCAAGAGAACGGGTCTATCTCTGATCCCCGCAACCAATAGTTCCTCGTTTGACGATATATCCTGTCAAAAAATTCACATAAATATTAATTTAATCTTTAACGAAAGGTAGATTTTCAACCACAAATGGAATGGTCGACATGTCTACCAAAAAGTGTGTTAATTTTAAATAAAAAACAGGTAAAATCCATCTGCAAAAGAAAATTTGCAACACAATAGTTAAGCCGCCACAAAAAACAGTCCGTTGTAAACTAAGAGTCGCATGTTTAACCGAAACAGTTTTCAACGAAAAACTTCCTTGTCAACACGGATGAATTTTGCATCCAAACAGAAAAATTTAGCAAAAAAATTGCACTTTTCAACCGAATAGATGATATTTAAACAGAAAAAAATAATGTTATATGAATAATAATTAATTTTCTTAAGAAAGCTAGATTCTTAACAAAAAATGGAATGGTTGAAATTTCTACCAAAAAATATGTTAACCTTACATACAAACAGTTCAAATCTACCTGTAAATGCACATTTTTAACAAATAGGTAAGCTTGTGCAAAAATCAATTAATTTTAAACAAAGAGCTGTATGCTTATCCAAAACAACTGTCAACCAGGAATTTTTGTGCCAAACACAGATAAAATTTGAATCCAAAAAGACAAATTAACAAGAAAACGATTGCATTTTCAACCTAATAGTTGATATTTAAACAAGAAAATAATAATTTTGCATAAAAAACAATTTAATTTGTCAAGAAAGGTGAATTTTCAACAAAAAATAGAATGGCTAATATTTCAACTAAAAAGTATTTTAATTTAAAGTAAAAAATAGTAAACTCTACCAAAGAATACGATTTTTCAACAAAATAGTAAGAACCTTAACAAAATCTGATTAATTGTAATCAAACAGCTACATTTTTAACCAAAACAGTTAAATTTTATACAAAAAGTAAACACGAAAAAGGAACAATTTTTAACAAATGATGCAATTCAAACTAGCAGCTGGAAAAACTAATGTTGAACCAAATAAAATACTTTTCAACCTAGTAGTTAAATTTGCAAACAAAGCGATGGATCTTAAATTAGTAAGATAAAATTTTCACAAAATAGCTAAACCTCCATCCAAGCGGTTGAATTTACAATCAAACTCGATTAATTCAATTGACAAATGCGTAAAAAATTCGAAAACGGGCGAAACCCACTTTTCTCGTATTGACTTTTTTTCGTACATTGCGTCATTTGGCTGATAATGCTAATTTTCTTTTCTTTTTTTGGATTTTGAAAATGCTATAGCTCTGAAAATTTTCATTTTATCGAAAAATGTCATTATGATAAATTTTTCAAATTTCAGAGTTATATGAAAATCCGTACGAACATTTCTTAAATTTGAAAAAAAATGGTCTCAAAAATCTTCAAAATGCTCTCATCTTTTGAATTTGTAGTCAAAATGTATGGACAAGGAACTTAACCCTTAGTTTAGGACACTAAAGCAGTATACCAAAGGCCAATTGAATCTGTCAATTCTTTTGAAAGTTATCGTACTAACAAACTAAAAAATATACACACACAGACGCACAGAGAGACAGACGCATTTGTACAAATCTATTTTCCGGATTCAGGGGGTCTCAAAACGTGGAGATTTGACAAAAACCGGGGGGGGGGGGGGAAGTCCAAATTTTACACAAATCTAATACCTTCTCTGGAGGAGAATGTAAAAATTAATTAACTTGCCATGAATAATGTTTTTTTAATAGCTATTTCTTTGTTTTAATAGTTAGAAATTGTATTTTATTTTTTAATTGTTAGAAATTGCTAACTTTATTTTTTAAGCATAAAACAGAAACGACACGTCTTATCAAAAAGTGCTACATAACAAATTTTCATATCTTTTTTGGCTGCATAATTTGTGTTTTTATATCTTTTTTCTTATATTGCATAGTTTGACCGAAAAATGGAGAATCTTGTAGGACTTTCAAAAACCAACGTTTTTCCTCTCTTGACTTGTTTTGATATCGTGCGTCGTTTGGCTTAAAAGGTTCATTTTCGTTTGTTTTTTGCATTTTGAAACTGCTATAACTCCGGTAATTTTTTTATCGAAAAAAGTCATTGTGATAAGTTGTTAGTACTTTCGAGCACTCTTAATAACTGTATATAGAATTTCAAAATATTGAAAAAAGTGGTCTCAAAAATTTTTTAAATGTGCTCACTTTTTGAATTTTTATCCACAATGACTGTCTAACGAACTTGACCTTCAATTGGAGACACTAAAAGAGTATAACAAAGTCCAATACGTAGACATTTTACAGCAACCCGGGGCGGGGGGGGGGGGGGCAAATTTTACACAAATCTAATACCTTCTCTGGATGAGAATGTAAAAAGAGGAACTTAGCGAAAGAAGCATTTTCTAACCATTTTGTAAACAGTTTATTTCACTATACGAAGATCTATCGCTTTGTTTGACATTTTAACTATTTCGTTGAAAATTCTTTTTATTTGTTTGAAAATCAATTTTGTGAAAAGATAGTTACAAATATATTATTTAATTTCAAATTAATCAGTTTTTGTGGAGGTTCTTATTTTTCGTGGAAAACTCTTTTTCTTTGGTAGAATTTAACGGCTTTATATTTCAAATTAAAATTCTTTTTGGATAAAATCTGAACCATAACATTTTTGGTTCAGCATTTTTCTTTTTTAATAAATTCGGCTATTCATTATTTAGAAAAAAATGCTGTTTTGTTGAAATATAAATTATCATATTTTTCATTCAGAATTTTCGTCTTTCTGGATAAAAAATGTAACTTTCTTATCCGCCGCACGTCGACGAAATAGATTTAGCTCAGTCTAGCGCGCAGGCAAAGAATGTGGCTTGGCAAGCGAGAAAGTTGAGAGAGTGAGATGAACGCATTGCTTCGAAATATGGAAGAATGAGAGAAATATCTATTTTTGACTTGCAAATTTTTATCGATGAGAAAGTAATAAGGTAATCCTACGATAATCGGACTTGCAAAAAATCACGTTATTTGTATCTTAAATTTGGTCAATTGGTTTAAGAAAATTAATTCTGTAGTCGCCCGCAATGTTTCGAGAAACGAAGGAAATCGCTAAATGCTCAGGGTAGCATATTTTTTATATCAAAAATACAGATCACGATTACTGGGACACCAGAAATGCCTTGTTTTCCCAGTAATCGCGTCGTAAAATGATAACTAAATGAAAGTTTTTTACATTTTCTTTCAATAGTTGGTTTTTAAAAAGAATTTATTTATTTGTATCAAATTCAAATAGAAAAATCCAAGCAATATGCATTTCACGGTAGTGTTAGCGATTATGCATCCGTTAATACGACATAACCTCAAAAATAACTTCCCAAACGTGTGATTCTTTAACACAAAATTTCGCAATTTTTTAAAGCACAAGGTTAAGGTAATTAAATGGTAAAGAAATCGTTTATTTTTCATTCCAATAGCTACAAACCAATTTAAAAATAATTTCATTCTCTGAACGAAGACAACACTTTTTCAAATTATCCTCCCCAACCTAATTTTCTGATCATTTTTCATCAATGGAATTTCTTAGTCACGATCACTAAGCCTTATATAATACCTTACATTGGAGAATACAAAAATTAAGAAAATGATTTAAACCCTTACGAAGGACATGTGTATAGAAATGTTACACAAATGTTACGTTTAGGTTCATCAACGCTTAAAGCTTCTCGTTTACATAATATATGTGTACACACACACACACACACACACACACAAATATAAAATTCACTTATCCCGCCTTACAAGACAATTGCTTCTCTTATTTCTTCCGCCTTCTTTTACAATAAAAGTATAGTATCACTTTCTTTTTTCGTACACACTCACAACACCAAAGTTTTCGTATAATCTTCAAAAATATACTACATTAGTTGCTTGACGCCACGACATGCGCGCTTCAATCGGGTGCGCCATCTGCAGCTGCGCATCCGCGTTCCATACTTGTATGGAAATTTGACCATACAGATGTATGGAAATCTCGAGTCGTATTGAAAATTTTCAAGCAACTACCGGAAAATTTCCATACTGGTATGGGATATTCAAAAGTATGGAAAAATTTCCATACTTTTGTATGGAAAATGGGGCCGTCCACCAATTACGTAAGGGTCTTTTTACACATTTTCGACTCCTTCCTCCCTTCACGCAAGGAACCGTAAGGTTTTCGTGCCCCCCCCCCCCCATCTTACGTAATAATTTTTTATATTAAGTAGGACGTGATTGACTTTGAACACTACCTTTATTAGTCAATTTATGTACATTATACATAAAATTATCGTCCGATAATCCTTGCGTGTTTTATTTTGCTGTTTGCTAGTATTTTACTTTTGATCATTTTTTTGCATTAATACCGTTTGCTTATCAAAAGTTAGACTAATTCACTCATTAAGTTTTAATAATCAATAAATTTTAGATTTATAGAACCATATTTAGTTTTCATTATTTTATTTCGTAAGAATTTTCTATTTCCTTCCCAGCCGAACGTAAGAAATCGTAAGAAAATTGTGTAACCCCCTCCCCCACCGTCTGAACCCTCACGTAATTTGTGGACGGCCCCAATTTGAACTGGTCCCTGTTCAAAGCCGCTTGCAGTAAAAAAAGAATACACGACTTAGTATTTGAAAAATATTTATTGATATTATTTATGGAGTAAAATGAGGCAATATATGCATAACGTATTAAAATTCTTTAGCGACCTTTAGAAATGTTTATCAAATATCCATTTTTGCTATTTATTATGCAGATTTTACTTTTAAATCGCAATCAATTTTTCCTATTGTAAAATCTTGGTTAGCTATCACAATGTAAATTTTAATGGTAAGTTACGAAAAAGATTTAAACTTTCTGACCAGCCATGTCGAAACCACAAAGACAGGCTATCGTAAATATTTCTGTCACTATTCTAGAGAGGCTGCTAGCGAGACAACGGCTCGAGTCTCTCGTTTACGCAAAAAATGAATTTATAATTTTTAATTTATGAACATACTTTTCTTCGCAGTATTTTGCATGTAGCAAGCAGAAATATGAAAAAGTTTAGTAAGTTAAAATTGTTCATAATTTTCAATGAAATATGGCTGTTTTTATTCTTCGATCCGTTCTAGCTGCACTAAAATCAATCATTTTTGGAAGCCACCAAAGGCATTTAATTGAATCCTTCTTCTTAGCATCTAGAAAATATGCTTTTATAGTAGTAATTTTTATTTAAAGCAGGCTAATATATTTTTTTTCTCATCTGAAAAAATAATTTATTTGGCTTTGAAGATTTTTTTAAGATGATTTACTTAACTGAAAAGGTGTAGGTAGATTCGTTGAAATCTGATTAGTTTTTCAAAAAAATATATATTTAATTTGAAAAGTTCGATTTAATGAGCTCGATTCTTTCAATTAATTCGGACCCATTTAAATCCATTAATTTTTCGAACTCGATTCAAGCCTGTCGGCTTATTGAAATAAACTAAATAATTATTTATTTGAAAATAATATTATTATAATTAAAAATTTATTTATTTGTTAAAAGGAGTTTATGCATTTATACCAATGAGCCATTAATTTATTTGAACAAGATATTTTATTTACATGCATATTTATTTCTTTAGTTGAAGAAAATAATTCATTTGATTATTATAATTGAATTATTCTTAACAAATAAAGATTTATTCTAACGAAGAAAATATCTTTCTTTGGATTAAACAAATATGTTGTTAAATTAAATAATTATGATTTTGATTTCAAGAAATATTTCTTTGGCATTTATTGTGAGGGATAAATAAGGTTTTCCGCCTCAGAGTTTCCATGTAACGACAATACCATCGCTGCGAACTTTACACTCGACGGACCCAACTTCAATTTCTACTGTAGGTTGTGAGGGGCTGGTCACTCAGAAATCAGGAAGTAAGGCTAACAATGACTGCCGGCGTAATAATGAAGATTTCGTAGAGACCTTTGGACCCTTTAGACCCTTGGACTAACTGCAGATTTTTTGTGACTTCCGACTGGGCTCCCTCGAAAATTTTATCGCGCTTTACTTGGAACGGATCTCTCGAGTGATTCGACTGAGTTACGAATCTTCCCGACAGGGATTTTGCCGCAACGGTTGGCTGGAGCGAGATTTCTCGTAACGGACTGAGACTTAGGGCCGATTTCACTAACTCTAATTAAATCGTTAATCATTTATTAGCCTCATTTATTCAATACTTTGCGTTCCACCATTCTTTTATTCATGATTAAGGAAAGATAATCGCCGGTTAACTTAACCGCCCAATAATGGATGATTATGGCGTTTAATCAGTGATTAAAGTAACATAACCCCGAAATTGACTTGAAAATGCAGTGAATGCAGTATACAGGAAGGAAATATGGCTCTATTTTACGATGATATTTTATCCTCAGAGAAGACCACGAATATTCAGAGAACGAGTGAATTGAGTGGTCATTGAAGCCTAGTTGGCGTTTGCATTGCGTCCCATTTGAGGTTAGATAAACACAATAATTAAAAAAAGACTCGATTGTTTAAAGGAATATTTGATTATTTTGTACTCACATCTTCTAATTTGTCCGCCATAATATTCACCACTTTTATTTTATTTTGTAAACAACACACTTGCCACTTCTCTTCTATTGCACTTTAACCACACGTAAATTAAAACTTTGGGCGTCCTATCACATGATGGCGCCTAAATAATATGACGCTAATTTTTGAGGAAGAATTTCGTGTTAACCAATCAGAGTCGCCGTTACAACAGAAAGACATAGAAACTAGACTTTACTGCGAACAGAGTATACTATTAGCTAACCAGAGGTTGAAGATGCTTGGTAGAACGCATCGCTGGTTAACGCACATTTAATCATTGATTAAAAAATAATCATGGTTAGTTAATCATGGATTTAATCAGAGTTCGTGAAATCTGCCCTTGCTGAGACTAACTGAGTCTAACCAAGGAACTACGCAATAGAATTCACAGATTTCTACTGACCGCTACAGGGTCTGTTGTAAGTCCGGGAGTTACCTGAAATCTCAGTGAACAGCTCCTCGGGAGGTGGATTTTTCATCGAATTTTTCTGTTTCAAGTTCATCAAGATTTTAAATTATGTGATTTTCTTAAATTAAATATCTATATCAATAACAATTTTAATCATAAATTAAGCTGAAGGAATCCAGTTGCTCATTTAGAAATATATATACTACAATTAAAAGTCGAGCTACTTTATTGCACTCACGCATGGTCTAGGCCTAAGAAATATTTTATTGAAACAGTGAGATATTTTTTTGCTTCAAATATTCAAAAAGTTGATGTCAGGACACAGTTTTTGTGCCTATAAAATATGCGCTTGACTTTAAAATATATTTCCTTCCATCAGCATGTTATCTTTATTTGCCTGAAATAAATCATTCTTGGAAAATAATCAGGAATTTCCCTTACTTCAGACAAGTAAAATTCACTTGGTGTAAAGTAATCCTCCTTTCAGCGTGGAAGTTATATTTAAATTCAAACTAGCCAATTGAAGTTAATACTTGAAGTCATTGGCTGCATGATATTATTTCTATTAAATAATACCTTCTTTTGTTTTCAAAAAATATATAGTACTCAAAAAAGCTTTCGATGCATTCGACCATGAAAAGAAGGGATGTATCGGTACAGATATGGTAGGAACTATTTTAACTATGCTGGGATACGAGCTAAGTGAGTCTACCCTGGCAGAAATTATTGCTGAAGTCGATGAAGATGGTAAGATAACTTTTATCACTATTTGAAAAATGATATAATTCTACTAATTAGCATGTGTACGACAAAGTAAAAAAGAGCCTAGTTATTCAGAATATAGTATGCTAAATGTTTTAGGATCAATAAGTTCAGAAAATTTCATATGTTATACCTTCAAAGTTAAAGTTTGTCAAATGCCTCCTAATCTCAGAAACACTTTTTTAAAAATAGAATTTACATAATTTTTTATACACATAAAACTATTGAAATATAATTCCATATATGTTTAACCTTGTCCAAAAGAGCACAAATAATTTCTAAACTTGAATCGGAAAATAAATATTAGCACAGACTATCTAGATATTATGGGTTGATATCTTAGAGATTTAACTATTAGACTGAAATCTAGATATTGAAGTAGACCATCCGTAGATATTAAAAAGAAGATTTTAACTGACAATATATATAATAAAAATATGTTGGCACTGTGCAAAAATTATCTGTAAAGCATGCCATTTTCTCTAACATGCACAAAGGATATTATATCGTAATCCTACGTTTTTGATATGCAAATCCTCAAGAATTCGCCTTTTTTCATAATTGTGCAATTTTTGTGTAAAACGGATAACGCACTTTTCAAGATTAATATGAAAGATAATATCTTTTAATAATAATAATAATTAATTTTCTTAAGAAAATTATTGTATATCCAAAAAAAACTAATTTGATTTCCACCAAAACTTATAGCGCAATATATATCTGAAAAACCACAACACACACGAGACGAATGCTCAAGATACAGACAAAGTGGGGCTAAAATCTTTTGTCGCTATGCTACACGTCAAGGACATTGCTTCAAAAAATTTCGTTTTCTTAATATCTTAGATATATAATATCTTAGATATTAACAATTAGTATTACACGTTTTGTACTTCCAATATAAACAATAGGGTGGCTCTTATTTACTCTTGGAAAACAAATTTTTGCGATTTTTTTAACGCTACCCCCCAGTTTGTTTTCATTTTATGTAGAAATAATTCGTGTTAAATTTGAGCTTAATCGGACTAAGGGAAAGAGTGCCCCTGGGCCCTTGAAAAAAAACCATTAAAAATCAATTTTGTTTGTGTATTTTGCAAGATATCAATTATATGCAAAAAAAGCTTGATACGAAAGTTGCAGATCTATTGAAAATGCATATATTTTTGCTGACAACTTTTTTTCTATGACTGACTGTTTTAAAAAAAAATGCAAAAAAGTATGCCACGAATAAAGCTACTCTAAGTATTCTAGCAGAGGATTGTCTAGGAGTCTTCCATAAAGCACGTAGCACTTTTTGGCTTTTAGTCTATCTGTGTCCTTTACTGTTTCCTGAGTATTTTAGTCCAAGAGCTACCAAGAGGTACTAATACTAATGTAGGAATGTAGTTGTACTGAGCAAATGTTTTTCTGAAATCTAAAGGATCCATGATCTCAGCCCACAGTCAACCACCCAGTCACAAACCTGACGCAATTCTCTTTCGAATATCGGACGAGTCAAAACAAATTTTCATTTCAGAATGCCTTCTGCCCGTCTTACAATTAAAAAATTTATTTACTTGGATATTTCTGGAATAAAATAACTGGAAATAATTTTCCATCAAATAAAGACGTTTTAAGTGTTTTATTTTTCAATCTGTGTTTAGTGAAGTTAAGTTTACGCGAAAGTGCCAGACTAGCATTTAAGGAGGTTATTATTTTTTTAACAAAAAGCACGAATTCCAACTCAGGAAATAAGAAATTGCATCCCAAAATTAGAATCGTTGTACTAAGAATGGAGGCTATTACAAAAACACGTTGGGAGAACATCTGAGGCTCATAAGAAAAAAGAAGAAAATTTCAAATTGAAGCTCGAAAGTCTTTTCGACATTGCATATGCTAACTCTTTGGAAAATATGACTATAGAAAAAGATAAGCATTTTTTAATAAATCAAAGGAAAGGGTCGACAAGGGTTCATGTTCGGAGTCGATTACGAGGAAGTTATAAAAGAAAGAAAAATTGAAGAACGAGAAGAGGCAGCGTTGATGAGAAAAGACCGAAGTAATCTTGAAATTGAACAACTAAGTGAGTAATGTATAAACAAATTTTAATCATGCAATTTGCAATACTCCTAATTTTTTCACATTTCAGTTTTTTAATTGAATTTTGCATCATTGAATCTCTTATCAGAAGATACAGAATTGAAATTTCCATCACCAAAAGCAAAACGGGCAAAAGGGAGTACACTAGTGACACTAGTAACTTCTAAGCTTGCTGCGGCCTTAGATAAATGTAAAATCAGTGACAGCGATGCAGTTCATATTCTGATTGCAACTACCGAGGCACTAGGCCATGATGTGCAGGCTTTTGTCATCAACAGGTCGTCCATTCATATTCCAAGAGAAAAAATACGTGCAGAAACGGCGACTGTAATTAAAGAGCAGTTCATGAACACGAAATTGGAAGCTGCTCTCGTTCACTGGGATGGTGAGTTACTGCCAGCGTTAACAGGTAAGGAGACCGTTGATCGACTTCCTGTGATTCTTTCGAATAGCGATGCTGAACAACTTCTTGGAGTACCTGTACTGCAATCTGGGACTGGAAAAGATTAGGCACCATAGTGGTGCGTGGGTTTTGATAGAAAATTTTTAGGAAAAAGATCTTTTATACTTTGCTTGTAGACATCATATATATGAAATTATTCTTAGAAGCGTTTTTGAGGAAAATATGGGTAAGACAACAGGTCCGATTGTATTGATCTTTAAAAATTTTCAAAAAGCTTGGCCTGGAATCAATGTTAATAATTTCCAATCAGGAATTGAAAGCAAAAAGGTCAATTCAATAAAGGCGACGTATCTCGAATCCTTGATTTTGGTAAAATTACTTTAAAGGAACAGCAACCTAGAGAGAATTATAGGGAATTTTTGGAATAAGTAATAATTTTCCTTGGCGAAGTACTAGCTCGTGGAATCTTTTTCCGTATTCCGGGGGCTATCCATTATGCGAGGTGGATGGCAAAACGTATTTATTGCTTGAAATTTTTCTCTTTTGTCGTGAATTTGTATTAACTGTAGATGAAGAGAATGCGATCTGCGATATTTGTATTTTTATTGTTAGTGTGTACGTCGAAGCATGATTTTGTGCGCCTTCGGCTGCTCAAGCACCTTATCTGGATTTCAGGGTTTTGTCAAAACTTTATGAATATCAATCTGTCGATTAGCTTTCTTTGATCCAAAATTGTCATCAGAATCGAAAATGAATATGGTCAATGCTTTGAATCGCGAAACAGAATCATCAAATGAAAATTTGAAGCGACTACAAGTACAAATCGATGAAATCCCAAAAATTATTAACAATGGAATTGAGCAATTTGTTTCCGCCAAAACTAAACGATTTTTTGAAAGATTTAATTTGAATGATGAATTTCTTAGGACAGAACCGTCGACGTGGCCTAAAAATGAAAGTTTTGGTAAAGGACTTGAATTAGTAAATAAATTAAAAGTTGTAAATGATTCGGCTCAGAGTATGTGCTTCAGATTGTGAGAGATTATCGCCGAAAGTTCCCAGGTTATAAAAAAAGTGTCTTTGTCTATGAGTCAAGATCTGTATTAAAAAATCGCATTATTCTCGAAAACGGTCAGTCATAGCAGAAAAAGTTGTAGAAAAAAAAAATGTAAACTTTGAACAGATCTACAACTTTTGTGTCAAACTTTTTTGCATATAATTAATATTTTGCATAATAAACAAATAAAATTGATTTTTTGTATGGTTTAGTGATTTTCAGGGGCCGACGGGCACCCTTTCCCTTAGTCCGATTAAGCTCAAATGTTACACGAATTATTTCTGCATAACGTGAAACCAAAATGGGTGGTAGAGTTATGAAAATTCAAACTTTGAAATTAAGAGCCACCCTAATAAACAGATATTGCCCTTTATTATATTGTATGTTGGATAGAAGATATTAGATATTATGCCGTAATATCCATATATTATAGTTAAATATCAAAGTTTTTAATATCTACTTTTCAATATCTATTTTTCTCCGTGTATAGTTCTCCACACAATAGAACTTCCCGCATTCTGGGATTTTGTACGAAAGATTACCTTTCAATTTATAGACTAAATATTTTACTTTTGAACTTGCAGGTATGTATGTATGATGCTGGACGAATTATAAAAATGTAAGCAAATAAAACCTGAGTTCGACTTTTGTGTAAAAAATTGTGAATAATCTCAAAAAAATCACACCCTTGAAAATATTAGTTTTGGCCCTAAGATAAAATCCCTGGTGCGATGGCTCAGGTAGTAGTCAAACCGAGCGGCGTAGCCAAAAATTTTTTTCGTTGCGAGGGCAGTGAAGAAGGGCAAAAAAGGATATCTGAAAATTAAAAGAATTAATATTGAAGTTAGCGAACATAATTGTTTGAACAATTTATTATTTTTTAAATAAAATTCTCTTTGAATAATGTAAGAAAGTTGCGGTTTTTCTGAAATTGTTCACTTTCTGTCAACTTTTCACTTATAGTGAGGTAATAATTATAGGCAATTAAGAAGCACCACTATTTAAAATGTTTAAGCTACTTGAGCACTGTTTAAGCGAATTATTATTGTTTATAACTACCTTCTTATAATAATTTTGGCTTTTCTTCACCTTTTCAGTTAAAAACAAATGTGGGCGTCCACATAAAAAGGGCTCTTATGACCGGTATAGAGTTACATACAAAGTCATAAAGCAGGATAAGTTCCTGGAATTTTAAGCTCAAGACGAACCCTTTAGGTTAAAAAATAAGTCACCGGGCCATTTTTAAAATTCAAAAAACCGCTCTTCGAGAAAAAAATAATTAATGTTGGCGAAAGCAATTAGCACACATGTAACACTTTTTCTTTGAAAATCAAATATACTCATTTCCGTGTGTTTTCAGGACATAACTAACTATATTATGAAACTATTGAGTATAGGACCTAATATTATTCTTCACTTAAATCTGAAAATAATAAATTTGACCCTGGCTTACAAAGACGTGAATTTCTACCAATCTAGAATCGCCCACATGGACCCTTTTAGTGTGAACATCCCAAAGTAATAAATATTATTATTAACCGTCAGACGGGCACTAGGGCGGCCATTTGGCCTTCATTTCAATCAAAATCATCTTGCATAGCGAAAAGCAATCACAGCGCAATGGGGCCTATAGTTATTCTCTAGTAACAAGACAAGACAGCGGATGACAGGCAAGACCTAACTCAGGGTCACGCACACCGCTGGTAGATCAGCTTCAAAGTTGACAAGGTCGAAACAAATGTCGAAGTGCGGACAAATCGTAGCGTTGCGCCCTACAAAGAATCTCATAGTTTTAAATCTTATTGTCTCTAATCCTTAATATTTTGAATCTACAACATTCTATTTCTGTGTTATTTTTGTGCTATTGCCGTATTTGAGTTTAGAAAGAAAGAAATCCTGATATGGGTCGCTATTTTTGCCGACAAGTATACACAAGTAATCAATAGTATACTTTATTATGCTGTCAATGCTATATTGTGATGTGTATTGTAAGCAAGTTTCCCAACATTCGCGTGTCTACCGCTAACGCTACCTGGCCGGGGGGGGGGGCAGCTGGGAAACCTGATCACAAATAAATCAGGCTGCCACTTATCTGATATCACGTCACGAACAACCCTCGAGGCTCCTCTAACTTGTATGTGGCGCTAAATAGGGTCCTCCCTATCGAAACCTCGGCGGGGGTGTTGCGACGTCCGCTGGCAGGGTCACTTACTCCTGCTAACAATAAGTATTAGACAACAAGGGTTACCGCTCTCGTGAGTGAGAGAGAGCAAGCACTAATTGAAACGAAGCGCACCAATAAAGTGTTAACCCACAAATTTACAATTATTTATTGCTAAACATAATGAAAATAAAAAATCTGTCAGAAAGAACTTTTTATATCCTGTGCGCGAACGCCTAACATTGTACATCGTGCTGTCGCGGAGAGACACTCTGTTTTAACGAACCCGTGTTCTGTATGAGAGGTTGGCCGAGACACCGGCGCCACACTCTATGACTACCTGCTTTCCGGCTCCCGAGCTGCCTGGCCGTCAGAAGGATTCGCTCGCCTCGTATGCGACCATTGGCTCCTGAGCCGAGCGCCCCTCCAACCTTCAAATTATGTTGTTATATAGTTTAAAAACTTTTCCAAAATATTAGTTCGCTTCACCCAATAATCATTGTTTTCAACCTAATGTGTGTTTTCTTATTGTGAAAAATCAATGATCAATGGTGTACATATGCACTTATACATTAATTGATTTAAGAAAAGAAATTTTAAGAATATTTAAAATATCTTTTTTATTTCAGAAAAATACGTTAATAAACGAAAGAGGTTTTTTTGAATTATTTCCACTATCGTTCATTTATTATATTTTCATATAAAAAATACAAACCAAAGTTTAAAATTTCAGTTAAAAACGTAACTTTCTAATTATCTAAGAGAAGATAGTTATAATCTTCACTGACTTTATTTCCGCAGGTAACACGAAGAATAGACATCAGTTTATTATGATGTCTATACTCTATATAATCCATATTTCTCATTAGTATTTATGGCGAATTACAGAGCCGTTCCGTAACTCATATTGATTTCAGCGAATTTTGATGCGAATTTTTTATCGTAGTTGTTGTTTAAAAATCAGAATGATTTTTAAAAGTAAACTGACTGTATAGTAAACTGTTATTGAATTTTACTGAATCCTCATCAGGTTCTGGTGAATTGGAGTTTGAAGAATTCTGCACATTGGCAGCCAGATTTTTAGTTGAAGAAGATACGGAGGCAATGCAGCAAGAATTAAGAGAAGCCTTTCGCTTATATGACAAAGAAGGTAACGGTTACATAACTACGGATGTATTTCGTGATATCCTCCATGAATTGGATGACAAGCTCTCACCAGAAGAACTCGATCAGATGATTGAAGAAATTGATGCTGATGGCTCCGGCACTCTTGACTTCGATGGTAAGATTATATTTTCATGAATTTCTTCCAAGGTGGGTCCAGAAGACAGTTTTGGTAAGGTGGGGGGTTATAATAATTACCCTTCCTATGCAACTAGAGATGTATTATTTGAACGGCTAGATCTTGTGTATCTGGGGCACAAATCCATATTCCCATTGGGGATCGTTCACATATTACGTAAGGATGTTTTCTTTTGCTTATATCGTTGTGTCATTTTTTATTTAACGGCAACTTTATTCTCATCTTTATTTAAACAAAAGAAAACAGCCTTGCGTAATATGTGATCAATCCCTTGTTATATACAACAGATATTATATGACAGATTGTCTTTGACAGAGTTTAACTTATAATAAAAATAAGGAGGAGAAAGGTTTTAAAGAGAGGTTCCTTGACATATTTTCCAACAAATTTTGATCTTAAGTAACTTCTGAAGTAAAAAAGATACCTAGCAGTATAGTTTGTTATTTGTTTTATAAAGTTTATGTACATACAAGTTCAACAAATTATCAGAAGGCAATAAATTTTGATCTTGAAAATAGATGTCATATAGCGGTCTTGGGCATCTGGTTTCCTGAAACAGGCCCCTTTAAAAATATATAAAATATATTCAATTTGATACCTGATATTGTTTTTTTTTCTTCTCAGTACAGTTTTTAAATATAAATTTACCTCGGCGGTGACGTATATATATAACGGATTACGTCTTTATATAATAGTTTTAAAGGTTTAAAAATTATTTGTATGAAATAATAACTACTTCAAGTTATACTTGCATTCTATAGTAATTCAAGTAAGTATTTAACAATCTGCTGGAAGTTATAGTACTCTAATGCGTCAAGACACTATTCGAGTAGATGGCAAATAAGAAATATTGCGTTTCGTATAAATGTACTCGTATGTATAACATCTCATTACAGTATTATTGTTTTGCAGAATTTATGGAGGTCATGGCGGGTGGCGATGATTAGAGAGAGCTGAGGGTCTAGCAAATCCACGAAATTATATTTATTCTACAGAGAGTGAAGGTATTAAGATGAGTATACTACATACATGGAAATAATCAATTTAATGTTAATGCAAGACAAACTTTATGGTAAATGTTTATAAGCGACTTGTCTACGTTGCTACAACGCTTATACTGGTAACATCTGTTACCAGTAAGCTGGATTTTCATCTGTAAAAATGATCTTCAGGAACTTATCAGCACCAAAAAATATTCTACCGTCGAAAATATCTTGATTACAAAATTTGAACAATCAATTTCTTGTTAATCTACATTACCAAACTTTTTCCGATATTTAGGCTTTATTGCAGTGGTCGAATAATTTAATATGTGTATTTGTTAAAGCAAATTAAAAACATTTGTAAAGTAATATAAAGGAATAACATTTTTATTTCTATAGTTGAAGTTTATAATCAGTCACCAGCAACATCAATCGTGTTACGCGCGCTTGTTGTTTCTTGTGTTCGAAAGCAAAACAGCTTTTGAAACATGTTAAAATGTTAAATAAATTATTGACTCCACATTATTATAATATTATATAATATATATAATATTATTATATATATTTACATTATTATATGGTGAAAGCTCAGGCCATTCAGTAAATTTTACATATACCCCAACTTCCTTAAACAACGGAAATTAGTAAAAATTATGGTTGTTTGAGAAATCACAACCTCGATCACAACGTTTTCCAAATCAGAGACAGAGTAGGAAATAAAATAACAAATAATACCCTTATATATAATATAACCCTTATCTAAAATCTCAATTAAAAAAAATAACAACAATAATTTGATGTTTACGCATCAACCGGACACTTGAAATAAGCAAACTGGACGTGTGCAGGATTTCTATGTCTGGGACTGGAGGCATTCAAGGTTTCCAGCTAGGTTGCGAAACTATTGGAGACAACAAAGGAAACGGAGGAAACCAGACTCAAACACGAAACTCGATTCTTAAGTTTTGATGATGGCAGCGAGCAAACCGTTGGCTGAGAAGAGCGATGAGAGAAGGTCATAAATAACAACCAAAAATACCCTGAAAATTATTCCTAAATTCTTAAAATTAACATTATTATGCCCTTGTAGAGCCGTGCCACATGTAGTGAGAACAGATGTCGCTTCAAACATAAAATAATAATTTAAATAATAGTGCTTAAAATTGTGTCTTGTTACAATATCAATGAACTACAACGTCGCTACCCTGCCTTTCTGTAAACGTTAAACATTTCTTTGGCAACAAGAAACTATGTCATCTTTTGCCTTAATTTTATTCTTTATTTGATATGACTTTATTATTGGCTGGTCCACAGTACGGAACTTTTCATTCTTGTACATACTTCATGAAATATTTAAATAAAAAATAAATATATATACAATAATAAATATATAAAATAAATAAACTAATATATATAATAAAAAAATAAAATTAAACTGTAATTTTAATTATCATGGGTCAGTGTAATTTCAGTTCAGTCATCAATCTTACATGGGTTACCTTTCGCAGTGATAAATCATTGAGAATTAACAATTATTCGAAAATAAGTATTTACTTTAAGTGAGCAGCCTCATTTCACTAATTTTACGGTATTCATTAAAAAATTATCTGAATAGTAGCTGTTATTATTTACAATTTAAACAACAAAAATGGCTAGGTATATCCAGGGAAAATATGTTTAGAAGTTATAACAAAACACTTTAAAATACTGAGAGTTGTAGCAGTCTAAATATCATTTTCAAAACTTTAAATTTTCCGTGTGCAAATTAAATTTTTGTATTTTACATTGGGAATATCTTAGTGAAATAAAAATCGTTAGAGAAAGAAAGAAACTTGAATTTTATGAATTGGAATATTATATTATTCCTTGCCAAATCTATCGTAAGAAAAATATATTAGAAACATGTGAAAAGTAGATTTTTGACCGCAGAGTAGGCAAAAAGTAATTTATCAAAATTTAAAAAATAACGGTGTCTGAAATATTCTAATGTAATTTTACAATATTATACACAATTATTATCCTTAACACCAACAAATATCAATGAACCCATTAAAACCCACTTTTTTATTGATAAACAATTATTTGTGTATATAGTGCGTTTTTAATTACAAAATCTTGATGGGCCGTGAGGTACAGTTGCACCTATCGCTGGGGTAGCGGCTTACTGGCCAGAGAGTAATTTACACAGGAGAAAATCTATCGCGCCGGCAAATTAAAACATCAACAGTTTGTTAAATACTACTTCAATTGATCTAAAACTTTCCAGAAAACTTCCTTGAACCTTTCTGAACAACTTTCTCGCTGACAGTTTTC
>JAAAKG020029049.1:0-19730 GCA_010014905.2 Druon quercuslanigerum | reverse complement strand
TCATAATTAATTGATCACAAAAGGGAAATCATAACTCGACAAAATCAAAGGGGGTACTCAGAATTAATTGATCACAAAAGGGGAAACATAACTCGACAAAATCAAAGGGGGTAGTCAGAATTAATTGATCACAAAGGAGCTTTATAACTTGACAAAAATCAAAGGGGGTAGTCATAATTATTGATCATAGAAGGGGATTCATAAATCGACAAAAATCAAAGGGGGTAGTCATAATTAATCGACCACAAAAGGGGAATCATAACTTGACAAAAATCAAAGGGGTAGTCATAATTAATTGATCATACAAGGGGATTCATAACTCGACAAAATCAAAGGGGATAGTCAGAATTAATTAATCACAAAAGGGGAAACATAACTCGACAAAATCAAAGGGGGTACTCAGAAATAATTGATTTCAAAAGGGGATTCATAACTTGACAAAAATCAAAGGGGCTAGTCATAATTAATTGATCACAAAAGGGGAAACATAACTCGACAAAATCAACGGGGGTAGTCATACTTAATTGATCATAAAAGGGGATTCATAACTCGACAAAATCAAAGGGGGTAGTCAAAATTAATTGATCACAAAAGGGGAAACATAACTCGACAAAATCAAAGGAGGTAGTCAGAATTGAACCGAAAGATATAATCCAAAGGGGAAATCAAATCAGTAAAGAGGGGGGAGTCATAGTCACATAGAGATAATTAAAAGGGAATTCAAATCAATAAAAAGGGAAGTCATAATTCAAGAGGGAATTGCTTGTTCAAAGAGGAAGTCATACATGGTTAATCAAAAGGGGAGGTACATACAATCAGAAAGGGTAACGAATCAGAACCAGTACAGTAATATCAAGTAAAATGAGAACATCATTGCAATAATCAATGTGGCAGCACAATATACAATAAACAAAATCAATAATACACCTTTATATCACACAATTAGTCATGAAATAGTATAATATGACATCAACAGTAATGATGGCCCGCGTCGACCAACAATCCTACAATATAGAAGTTTAATGATAATCGACTCGACAACACTTTGAATTTCACAATAGGCCCAGTCACCGGGCAAAGTTTCGAACGTGTTCCATTTAATTTTCTTTAAATTTGTTAAAACTAGACTAAAGAACCATTACAAACCACCATTATGAATACATTGATTCATTAAGCAAAACAAAAGCAAGCGAAATTCCACCCACAAAGTTTTCTTTTCATCAAAAGGACGACCACGTTCGAACAAATCCCCGACTGAGTGTTTTAATTTGAGTCTTACCGGAGTTTTCCGCCGCAGAAACAACCCTCTGGATTTGTCTCCGCGTCTTCTCGGCTCGTACCTCTCCTCGCTATTCTCCCACTCGTGGTCCGATGCTGATTGGCCGAGTTGCTGTGATGGCGGACATCCGGTGGTATTGAACCTCAGGGATGGCTACTTTGGGTGCTAGCGGCCCAAGTAACTTTTCAAATCTCCCACGTAGATTAATTGGACCAACCAAAAGCAACTAGATCGGTGGATAATTATCTTCCTTGCTCTCCGGTAAGACCTATTGGCGACAGCCTGGAGCCCAAATTCATCTTGTCATCTGCAAATGATCTCCTTTGGTACCAGTAGTCCCAATAGTAATAGTCCGGGCCTGGGCTAAAGAGCTCCCACTAGTCATGCTGGGGAATTGAAGATAAAAACTTCTCAAAAGAAGCATTGTAGAGTTCCGCGCCAGGGGGAGAAGTCAAATTTGGAATTCTCGGAATAGCCTAGAATATTCCTTGAATCCAGTCGGCGTTTCGACAAAAGTCTTCTTGAGGGGGGGACGTAATCATCAGAGCGTTGGTTGACCGTCCTTGATTTTGGCGGGAGAATCTGAAGGTCTTGACTCCCTATTTTGCCCTCGTCGTGCACCTCGGAGTTCTCTCTCGTCCTATTAAGTTGCATACGTCTGGAATGTCCCTCGTGGCGTCTCGTCGTTGGCGACCATTGAAAATTTCACATAACAACAAAAACAAAATACAGAAGAATCAATCCTTAATCATAAAAATCCTTATATTACAGTCCTTTGTCGTGGAGTGCCGTGCAGTTCCCGGAGTGTTACACGAAAATTCTTTGAAACATAATCAGAAGAATAAAAAAAATAAATAATTAGGCTTTTGTGAGTTGAAAAAATTTTGCAACGTCACACCATTTCAGATATTTTTTATGGAATAAATTAAGTTTTTTCTATCGAATAGATCACACATTATGTGGAAATAAAATCCGAAGTATAATATTTGGCCGCGAAAGAAATTTTATAATTGTTTAAGCTCTTAACAAATGCACTATTTGTCTATTCTTGGAGGTACAAACTTAATTTTTTCGATGCGCTTACTTTTGTATGCATTTTCATAATTTACCTAAATTTCTAATAACTATCTATTTGTTAACATTTTTTACCAGTCGAGGACTTTAATTTTTTTATATTATTTCAGATTTTAGTGAAGTTTGATATTAGGAAAAAATAATCAGTTTGGTTATTAATTAATATTGTGAACAAAATGATTCATCTGATAATTAATTAATGACTTCATAAAATTGAAAGCATTAAACAATTATTTCGATCAATTTAATAAATTACATAACAGAAATAGGGGTATTTTAAATATAAGTAAAATTTCATTATACAAATCAAATTAAAAATTAATTTACATAACCTTCAAGCAAATAACCTATTTCTATTATTCAATCGAGAAAAATTAAAATTCAAAATTTCTTTAATTTAATATTATATAAAGAACATTAAAGAATTATTTTCAGTGAAACATTGAATTAATTTTTATTCTTATTAGTAATTAAATAATTTCGAAATCAGAATTCAGATGCTCGTTTAACATCGCCAAACTTTACAAAAATAATGTAACTGAAATGGAGGTATTTTAAACATTACCAAACTTTTATGATACAAATTATGACCAATATTAAATGAAATAAACTTAAAGTAAATAAAAAATGTATTTTAGTTAATTATAAGAAATTACAGTTCAATATTTACGTAATTTATTATTGTGAAAAAATCAGGTTACAATTAATTAATGTATTCATAACATAAAAATCATTAAAATATAATTTTCATTTAGACATTAAAATAATTTTTCTGCTAATGAATCTAAATAATCTTTGATTCAAATCTTTTTTCAAATTTGAGATTTCATTTCCTCAAATTTGATTTATTTATAAAATTTTTAATTAATTCAGTTAATCAGTTTAAAACAGAAAGAGCATTAAGCATTTAGTTTAATTAAATTATTATAATAATATTTAAATTATATTTCCTTTAAATTTGAAACAGAATTTCTATACGTTTAATTTATTATTAATCTTTAAAACTAATTGCGGAAAATATTAAATTATTTACTTATAATTTTAAAAATTCAAGTTAGATACTCATTTCCCTTCACAATCATAAGAAAAATCATAAAATTTAATTTAAAACATCTTAAATTGAATCTTCGTGTAATTCAATATTGTTTTCAAAATTAATCAACTAAAAATTAATTAAATAGTTGACAAGATATAAAGCCTCAAACAATTATTGCCATCGAAAAAATCAAATTATCTTTAATGTTATATATTTTTTAAAAATTTCATTTATTTTCTGAATATCTTTATTTTGTTTTAAATACTTTCAGAAAAATAAAGTTTTAAGAGAATTACTTTTTAAAAATTCAATTATTTTAAAACAAAAAACATTAAGCCATTATTTTAATTGATAATTCAAATAATTGTCTTTGCTTAACTTTAATTAATTATAAGCTTTCAACTAATTCTAGAAAATATACACCTAGCAGAATATATAAATAAGTAATTAATTAGTAAGGAACATAAAAATCGTTTATTAATTATTTTCCTTAAAATTTAAAACACCTTGATGCAAATTACCAATTTATTTGACTTAATTGAAAATGATTTACGTTAAGTTTTTAAAAAAAATCCATCAGTCAATGGTTACTTAATTAGTTCATAATATAAAACTTAGTAATAAATTATTTTCATTGAACATCAAAATAGTTTTTACTCTATATTTTGCTGAAAATTTTAACTTATAATAATAATCTAAATAATAATAAAAATTAAATAATATTTTTTAATAATTCCATAAAAACTTAAAACACCTTGACATATAAATTTCAAGATGGAATTCAAATAATTATTTCAAAAAATCGAAGACCTTTTTTAAATTATGGAATTGGAATAGAGAAAATTATAAATATAAAAAAACTTTTATTATAAAAATAATGTCCCATATTTAATAACATAACTTCAAAGCAGTTAATAAATTTATTTACTTAGTTAAACAATAATAAACTTTAATCGTAATTTAATTTAATATTGTGAAAAAATTAATTGAATCATTCAAATAATTTTTTTTTAATCTGCACTTTCCTTTCTTTTACTTGGATTTAGTAATGAACTAATAACTAATTAATCAATTTGCTAAATAATAAAAGCATCGAAGAATTATATTTATTAAAAAATTTTAATGATTCTTGTTTTATATTTTGCTTCAAACTCAAAATTTAATGTATTGTTTCGGGACCCTTTAAGGGGTTAGTATGGTAACAACGATCTTTTTTCAATAATTTTTTTTTCACACAAATTTCTTTTTCAAAGTTTAAATTTTTCTATGTGTTATTCTACATGGTATGGAGTATATAAAAAAAAAAATTTGTTGACATCCGGTGGAAATATGGGCGACCGGAAGACGCCACCTTTAAAAGTGGTACCCATGATTACTCCATTTTGGATCATCCGAAGCATACGAAACAAATTTTATTTTTAAGTACATATGAATGGCTATCTAATGACCCACGACTGAAAAAATTCATTGATAAATAAAAAAATAGTGCAACTTTCAATTTTCCCTTTTTGTCGCCTGTTTTTTGTAACTAATTGTGTCATAATGTTGTTAAATATCAATAAACAATTATCATCAAGGGTCATTAGATAGCCATGTCTTTTCTGAGAATTTAAAAAAAAATTAGTCAAATCGGCCAGTAGATCGGCCGGAATTGTGGGTTCCAGTTCAAAAAACGCTCTTTCGAGAAAAACGCGTTTAAAGATCCTGCAAAAATTATCAATATCATCATCATAGGAATGATAATCAATCATTTTTTCATAATCTGAATATTGTAGGGGATTGTCGTCAGAGTTGGGCCACCACTGTATTTGGTATATGACAAGTGCTGTCATCGGTGCAAATGCATGGAACTATTCGTCTCGATGACGGCTAACTTTTAAAAGCATTGACAGTCGCAGAAATTATTTCCAAAAAGTTTTCAGGCAGTTTTTGATAGTGTTGAAAGTTTTGCAAAACTCGAAAAAAAGTGCCCAGAACTCGGAAAAAACCATGCCGAAATTGAAGTAAGTATATAATAACATTCTTTGGTCAACCATTAACAAGTTTCCAAAAGGAAATTATGGTTCCTTAACCTCTCCGGCTATAGTAAGTTGCGATCAAAAAACAAGTATGTTGTTAGAGTTGGGTCACTCGTGTAGTCAGAATTGGGCCACATCATTTTATTTTTCTAACATTAAAATATTATTTCTTAGCATGTTTTTCGCACCGTTAAACATTAAAATAATTAAATTCTAGAGAAAAAGTCTTCTTGGACGACTTGAAAATAAATCAATAACCATCTTTTCAATAACAAATATTATAAAAAATTGAATTTGAGATAAAAAGTTTTTTTCAGTGTTTCTCGATGCAGGCGAGTCTCCAAAAGGGCCCACCGAAAAATACACAAAAGAAAGTAACCTCTGATGACGATTCCGATTTCTATTTTTGCATCATTTGTCTCAGACCAATGCCTGTGAAATTGACAAAAAATTATTCGATCGCTTGCATCGATTGCGAAAAAGAAGTGCACTTGAAGTATAAAAAACAATAAAAGGTTGCATACCATTTCATAAAAACCGGTTTCAGTACATATTTCATGTAATTTCGGTGGTGGCCCAACTCTGACTACTTTTTTTGTTTTGTTTTGTCAATAACTTTTTTCCCGATATCGCAGCAAGTTGCCATAAATATATGTTACAGATAATGGTTTGAACTTCCGATTAAAGAAAAAATATTTAGGAATATTCAAATTTTTGAAAAAGATACAGAGAATAATCAACGAATCTGCTATCAAATTTATGAAATTAAATTGTTTAAACAATTTTCATAAATAAATTATCTTAAGTAATGAAACATTTTTCAAGTTGCATATGTTTTCCATAGTGTTCCAGGTCACTGATTACAAATCTAGAATCATTTTAACAGTTTTAATTTGTTTAAACAATTTTTTTGACGAAATGTTGCAAAATTTGATTTTTTTCATGATGCATATGATTTTCATAGTTTTTTCCGACATTTTTAACAATATAGTACATTCCTACTATCCAACATTACTACCCAGATGGAGGTTACCACTTCAACACAAAGAAAATTTGTACATTTTTAACTGTGTAGGTATTTCTTTTAAATTATCGAACTAACTAAATTTTTTATTTCTTTTGGAAATATATAGCTAAAACTGTAAACGTTATAAAAACTTAAGTATGGAGGTAATGAGGAAAAAGTACAAATGTATATAAAGTAAGAATAAATCAGAAAGAAAATCTCTACAAAGAAGCACGATGAAACATGGTTAAGCGAATTCGTACAAAACACCGCAAGTCAGTATTTATATGGCCGTTTCCATTTCAAGTGTTCATTCTTTGACAAATTTCGAAAGAGCAAGACGGATTAAATTTCCTCGACATCCGTGGAGATTGCTTTCTCACGAGCCCCACAGCTCAGATGAAAAGAATTTTTCGTCTTAAATTCTATGCTTTACTTTATTTTATCAGAAATATATTCTCTCCCCTACCCCCACTCCTCACTACGTGGTCTCTTTCACATTCACTTTATATCACGACAAAGTAAACCACACCGCACCAACAAGCATACGTACAAAATAATTTTGCAATTCCCGGAACGTAGTTAAATGGATAGAATTTATAATGAATATGGTCCGTTGTCATGAAGAATCAGGTTAAAATAACAATCTCAACCTTTGCAGCGTACGTGTGCATTGTAGCCAAGTATAATGCAATTATAGGGGATGCATGGAGAAAGTCATGTTGGTATTTACTCATGAAAAACGTGGTCGTGGAACAGCTATAAACATGTGCAACCATACACTTATATACAGGGTGTCCAAAAAGTTGCGGACGTGAATCAGGTGTGATGTGGCCACTTCCATCACAGTGGACATCGCCCATGAGCACTTCGCCGCTGGGCCAACATAAAACTTTACACCCGCAACAGAGAAAAAGTTTACGCCCGCTATACATATATTACAGTACGCAAGTGGGACGCCCGGTAGAGGTGGTAATATAATATGATGTATATTGAAGTGCTTTTTTTAAAACTTTTCAACAAAAAATATTTACGAAACCGAAAAGGAGAAAAGGAGAAAAATAGTAATACGAAAATGTGGAAAGGGGAAAAGAAAAAAGGAAATGGGGAAATGGGAAAAACAGAAAAAGTGTGAAGGGAACGGCGAAAGGCTAAACAGGGAAAGATTAAAAGGGGAAAGCAAAACAGAAAAAGCGAATAAAGAAAAGTAACAGGGAAGAACAAAACGAGAAACACAAAAGATTGAAAAGGAAAAGGAAAAAGGGAGAAATAGAAAAAGGGGAAAAGAGAAAAATATGAGGGGAAAGGGGAGAGTAGGGAAAATAACAAGCTTAAAGATAGCGTGGAAGTGGAGAAAGGGGAAAGGGTGAAAAAGGGAAATGGTGAAGGGATATGGAGGAAATAAAAAATGATAAAAGGGAAAGCGTAAAAATTGAATGGGGAAAGAAATAAGGAAATGGGAGAAAGAGAAAAATGTTGACGGGCACAGGGAAAGGATGAATAGAGAAAAGGTTAAAAGGGGAAAGGGAATGTAGAAATAAAGAAAGAGGAAATGGTGGAAAGGGTAATGTCAAACCGTAAAGGGGGATTGGGAAAAGGAAAGGGGGATAAGAAAACGGTAAATGGGATTTGAAAAGGAGGAATAATATTTTAAATAAGGAATGGGAATGCAAGGGGAATGGAAGCAGTAAAGGGAGAAGGGAAAGAATGAGGAAAAGGAAAGAAGAAACGAGAAAGGGGAACGGCTGAAAAAGGAAAAGGTAGAACGGAATGAGAAAGGGTACAGGGAAATAGGAAATGGAAAATTGTGAAAGGGAGAACTAACACGGATACAGAGGGATTTCTCGATCCAAACCATATATTTTCATGCGCACCAAACTTCCTTTATGTGCTTTACGCGCTTGTTTTTAAGGAGGTTAGGCTGACAAGTATAGTATGTATCAAGGCCGTAAGGCTATTGCCTGGTGTGACTTCCGCACTCGCTTCGCTCGGGCGGCAAGCGCAACCTCGTCACAATGCTCGTCATAATATCATAAAACATTTACGAAAGGGAAAATAGGAAAAGGAAAAATAGTAAAGAAAAGGGGCAAAAAGGGAAAAGAACAAAGAAAAGGGGAGGGGAGAAAATATTTATTGTAACGGTGAAAGATTACAAAGGAAAGAAAAAAAGGTAATAGGGAAAAAGGAAAGGGAAGAAAAAAATGAGAAACCGGGAATGGTGAACACGGGTAAATAGTAAAAGGGGAAAAGCGTAAATGGGAAAAGTGGAAAAGAGAAAAATAAAATGGGAATGTTAAGAATAGGAAAAAGACAAGGGTAAAGGGAACCGGGAAGCGAAGAAAGTGGAAAGGCTGAAAAGGGAAACGGTAAATGGGAATAGGGCAAGGGAAGGGTGAAAGCGAAACAGTAAAAGGGAATGGGGAAAAGGAAAACGAAAGAAAAAAATAAAATACCGGAAAGGGTGAGAAAGGAGAGGAGCAACCAAAACGCGAAAATGGGAAAAGGAAAAAAAGGGTAAGAGGAGAATAGAAAAAAATTGTAAATAGAACGGCAAAAAAGAAAAAGGTAAAAAATAAAATTATTAACGTAAAGGGAAGAGTAAAAAGAAAAAGGAAAACAGTGCAATGGATTAGAAAAGGCAAAATATAAATTCAAGGGGGAAATTAGAGAGAGAGAGAGAGAGAGAGAAAGGCGAAGGGAAATTGTAGAGGGGGAATGGTACGGGGTGAAAAGGGAAAGGGGAAAGCGGAAAAGAGAAGGGGACTATGAGAAAGGGAATGGTTGAAAAGGGGAAAGGGAGAAGGTAAAGAGAAATTTTAAAGGGGAATAAGAAAGGAGATTTTTCGATCTAGGCTCTGTCTGGTCGGGCGCGCCAAACTTCCATTATCTACTTGATATGATTGCTTTCAAGTAGGGTAGGACAAAAAGTATAGTGTGTATCAAGGTGTGTATCAAAGCTCTAATTTGACCTTGAATAAAGCCTTAAAGGTAATTTTAAGGTTGACTTAAAAAAATTGAAATCTTCCTTTTTGATATCGGAAATCAATAGCGCGGGACATTTCACATTTAAATATGTATTTATGCCATACTTTCAATTTGTCCTGGAAGGTCAATCTAAGGTCAATAAAACTAAAAGAAGGTCCGAACTCCTCTGAGATCAGGAGCTTTTGAATAAATTCAATATGAATGGAAGTTATTTGCTTCAACTAGGCACACTTAATTGCGATCTTTGAATGACCTTTAAGGTCATTGTCAAGGTCAAATGATTGACCACGTTTGAATGTGCCTTTTAAAAACATTAACTTGCATTTATATTAATTTTTTTCCAAAGCTACTGATCTGAAAGATATTTGGACTTTGTTTTTTACTTTGAAATGTCTTTTAAGGAAAGTGTCAAGGTAAAATTAAACGTCATCATTTAATGCCACTCATAAATTCCTTTAAAGCTGCGGATCTAAGAGTTGTCCTGACCTTGCTTAAGTTCTAATGACCTTAGAGTGACCTTTCACGTCAAAGTAAACTATGCCCTTACTACATATTTGAAAATCAAATTTTCCGCTGCATGGATTTCCCAAGTCAAAAGGACCGGTTTCATTTTTTTAAGGCTGACTTTGAATTGGCCTTAAAGGAAATCTTCAAGGTCAAATTAGAGGTCACCGTTGAGTGCGCTTTGTAGAAACAAATAACTTTAATTTATATTAAGGGATATTCGGGCCTTCTTTAAGTTTTAATAGCATGAGAGTGTGCTTCAAGGTCAAAAGAAACTAATGCCCTTAATACATATTTGAACGTCAAATTTCCCGCTCCATGGATTTTCCATGTCAGAAAGTCCGGTTTCCATTTTTTTTGGGTTAAATTTAAAATGACCTTTAGGGAAATATTTAAGGTCAAATTAAAAGTGACTATTGAATGTGTCTTGTTAAAAGAAATAACTTCCATTCATATACATTTTTTATATAAAGCTGCTCTTCTAAGCGCTATTCGCACCTTATTTGAGGTTTAATCTCCTTAGAGTAAACTCCAAGGTTAAATTAAACTAATGCTCTTAATACATATTTGAACGTCAAATTTCACGCTCCATGGATTTTCAATGTCAAAAAGGCGGGTTTCCATTTTTTTCAGTTGACTTTAAAATGACCTCTAATGAAATCTTCAAGGTCAAATTAGAGGTCACCGTTGAATGCGCTTTGTAGAAACAAATAACTTTAGTTGATATTAAGGTGTATTCGGGCATTATATAAGTTTTAATAGTGTGAGAGCGAGCTTCAAGCTCAAATGAAAATAATGCCCTTAATACATATTTGAACGTCAAATTTCCCGCGATATCGATTTACAATGTCAAAAAGAGGAGTTTCAACTTTTAAAAAAGTTAATCTTGAAATTATCTTCAATGTAATCTTCAAGGTCAAATTAAGGGGTCATCACTGAATGTGTCTTGTTGAAACAAATAATTGTCTTTTTTACGATTTTTTAAAGAAGCTGCTGCTCAAAGGGGTTTTTAAACCTTACTTAGAGTGACCTTCCAGGTCAAATTAAGCAAACGATCTTAATACATATTTGAATGTCAAATTTCTTGCTCTATTGATTGCCGATGTCAAAAAAGAGGGTTGTCAGTAAAAACAAAAATTGACCTTGAAATTACCTAGAAGGTCATTATCAAGTTCAAATGGAAGGCCGCCATTCAATTTTTCAGTAAAAGTGACTTTAATAATGACCTTGACCTCTGCAAAAAATACTTTACCTAAGAAAATATTCAGGGGGACTAGAACTTTTTGGAAACACTGTATATGTGGGTGTATATATTTATATCTATGAAATGCTCTTGTTTTTATTATTTTCGTTACCTATAACGCGTTGCCAAGAATAAGAGCGGAACGAGTATAACGGAAGAAGACAACAGAACTATAGGAATTTCGAGATAGTGTGCATGTATGTGTTTGTGTGAGGAAAAGGCAGAATGGAAAATAGGAGAAAAGGAAGGAGGAAGAAAAAATATGGAGAAAACGGTATAGGACGCCGTGTTTTCTGAAGCGTTATTGTATCCAACTATGATTTATGAGGATTCGTTTTTCCATTTGAGGCAACGTATGAATTGCAACTTTTTCCTAACCTCAATTTGTAGAATTCATAACTTTAACAAATAAAAGTGAGAATTTAAAATAGCAAAGTGATATTTTCAGTTGAAAATATGGATTCATTTGTTCATGGTATTTTTTTCGGGAGAGGAATTAGACGAAATCCCTAGCCGAGTTTACCCCGTACTTTGGTCTACTTTACTCCGTACCCTAATCAACTGTACCACGTACCTCAGGGGCTCAACTAAAAATACGAAATAAATTATAGGCCCTCTCTAAGAACCTCCTAACCACTGTTATTACTCCTAATATTTTTACACCCCCGCCCCTCTTACCCCCTCTTAATGTACGTGATTTTTAGCTTACAGCAATTTTTTGCTAGTTATTGCTTGTAGAATCAGGCAGGGTATCTGAGAACTTCATTTTCAAAGTTCTCTGATGATTCCTTGACTAATGTTTCATTTTCCTTGATCATTAATGTGCCTAGAGTCCTACCTTACCGACATTTTTTTTATTTCCTAAATTATTTTCACACATAGCACCACATCAAGTTTGAAAATTTGTGATATTAAATATGAAGCATTAAGAAAGATGGGACGGGTCCTAAATTTGTATAATTATGAAAAAAGTTTTCTTTTTTATTAATTTTTTGTTGTTCCTTTTTTTATAATTATTAAAATTTAGTACTAGGTCCAACTTTCGTAGTGCTTCTTATTTAGTATCCTAAATTTTCAGATTGATGTGGCGTTTCTTGCAAATATAAGTTAGGAAATAAAGGTGTCGGTAAGGTAGGAATAACATTTTTTATAAAGGGAATAAAGCAGAATTTCAGATACACATGTCAAATTTTCAAATTGCTTGATTCGTTTTAAACCAAAAACAAAATGTTTTTTTTCCATTCTAAAAGATACCTTTTTAAAAAAATACTTGAATTTTCAACAAAATTTTTTAATTTTTAACTTAGTAGTTGAATTTTCAACCTACAAAGATAAATTCCAAGCAAAAAAGTGTCATGGTTTATATTTCAAGAAAAAAAAGATGACATGTATACAGAAAAAAATTTTTAACAAAAAAGATTAATTTTCAACAGATAAAGATTTTTCACTAAGTTAAATTTTCGACCAAAGAGACAGGCCTTAAATCAAAAAAGAATATTTTTTAAAATGAAGTCTAATTTTGAACTAAGTAGTTGAATTTTAAATTAAAAAGTAATTTGTAAGAAAATAATTACATTTTTATCATGTAGAGATTAAATTTGTACTAAAACATAATTTTAAACAAAAAGTAAATTTTCTAGAAAATAGTTCAATTAAAAAAAAAAAACAGTAGAAATTATAACAAAAAATTATAACTTTTCAATCAAATATTTCTATTTCCAACAAAACAGTCGCATTTTTATACAAGAGGGTGAAACTTCTTTAAAAACTGATGAATCTTTAATGAAAAAAAAAATTGTAATGAATAGTTATTTTTTCAACAAGAAAATATTTTAGTTCTATTTTCAATACCAAAATATTAAATTTAAACTGAAATTATATTACCTACGAAATAGTTCAATTCTTAACAAAACTGTACAGTTTGTAAAAAATTGTGTCTTTTTAAAAAATTTGTTAATTTCCAACTAAACAATAAAATTTATACGTAAAAAACAATTCTTTTTTTAATTCTTTTTGGATGAAAATTCAACTCTTTCTTTTTAAATGTGTCTATTTGATTCACAATTTCACCTGTTTTAGTAGAATGGTCATTTTTGTTGGATAAAAATGCAACTTTTTGTTTGAAAATTCAGCTCTTCTTGGAATTTTTGTATTTTTGGGATTCAACTATTTGATTAAAAATTCGTATTTTTCTATTTAATTTAGCTAGTAGAAAATTCGTTTTTCTTTTTTGTTAAAAATTAATTTCTTAAACTGAAAATGCAACTGCTTTATTTTTTAATTTAAAATTGAAATCTTGTTTTGTTTAAATATTAACTATTTTAATTTCATCGATAATTTTTGTGGCGCTAGTAAAAAATAGTTAAAAATCAAGACTTTTTTAATTCTATTTTATCTTTGTTTATTTTCAACTTTTCCAAAAAATAAATGTATTTTAAACCGAATATTTGAATCTTCAATTAACGATCTCACTTTTCTACTGAAACAGATGAATTTTTGATGAATTACATAATTTTCAAGAAACCACTTAAATTTTTAACAAAAAGTTCAATAGTTAAATTTTTATTACAAAAAATTATTTTTTACCAAAAAAACAAGTTTTCTACAAATTAGTTGAATTTTTTACCAAATAGTTAAACTTTCTACTAAACTGTTGAATTTCTCAGCAGATAAATTTTCATTGAAAAATGTTATAGTTAAGATTTCAACTAAGAATACTTTTATTCTAAAACATTAATCGTTTAATTGATTACCAAAAAATTGCATCTTTTAACAAAAAAATTGATTTTGTACAAAAATAAAAAAGACTTTTGAAGAAAATACCGAAATTATTGTAAACCGAACATTCAAGATTTTCAACCGGGAATAAGACTAATTTTATATCAAAAAGATAAATTCTCAAGTTTAATATTATACTAAATAAATGAATTTTAGGCAAAAATTTATTAATTTAATAATAATTTAATAATAAATTAATTAAGCAAAAAATTTAATTTTAAGCAAAAAACAGTTAGGTTCAACCAAAAACGAAGAATTTTCAGCAAATTAGTTGACACTTCAAGACCTAGTTATTTTATGTTGATAATTCTGATTTTTTGTTAGAAAATCTTATTATTGGGTTGTAGAAAATTCTACTTTTTCGCAAAAAATGTCAACCTCTTGGATGTTTTTTTTTTGTAATAGAGGAATTTTCTTCATAGTTGAAAATTCATCCCTTTTAGTCCAAGCTCAGTTTTTTAAATTAAAAGGTTATCTGTTGCCCTACAGATTGCTAAAAGTGAAACTGTTTGGTTAAAAATTAATATATTTCCATTGAGGATTAAACTATTTTCTTGCAAATTTTTTTGTTCTGATTGAACTCAATTGCTTTCAGTTTAAAATTAAAAAACCAGAATCCCGGTTAATATAACGGAAAATTTTGTTTAAAACTAAATCTTTTTGGTATAAATAAAAATTTTTTAGCGAAAATTAGTTCTTTTTTGTTCGAAAATTAATTTTTTATCATAAAAATTTTACTACTGCAGTTTCAGTTAAAATTAATCTGTCTTAGTTTAAAAAATCAACTATTTGCTTGAAAATTTAATTATTATGTTTGAAAATTCCACTGCTTGATTTTCAATTATTTATATATTTTGTTCAATTTTCTTTTTTATTGTACAAAATCAATTTTCGTTGTTAAAAAATGAAATTTTTGCTAAAAAATAAAACTTTTTTTGTTTTAGTATTAAAGTACTTTTAAATTAAATATGAACTATTAAATTAAATATGAACTATTAAATTTTTTGATTAAAATTTATCTGTTAGGGTTGAAAATCCGTTTTTCGTTTCCTAAAATTGTTTTTCTTTAACTGAAAATTCAGTTTCTCTCTCACATTTCCCTGCTTGGTTCAAAATGAACTTTTTTGTTAAAAATTCATATTTTTGAGTTTAAAATTCAATTGTTTTGTAGAAAAATCGTATTTTTAGGCCAGAAAATTTGAAAGTTTCGTGCAAAATTCAACTATTTGGTACAAAATTCAATTTATTTGTAGAAAATTTAACTGATGTGTAAAAAATTAGTTTTTTTCCTTCAAAATAATTTTTTGTCATAAAAATGTTTCCATTAAATTTTTTGTACAAAATTTAATTGTTTTGTTGAAAATGTATATAATTTATTGAATTTTCATCTCTTTAAAAAAAAAGTAATCTTGTTGGTGGAACATGTGCCTGTTCGGTTAAAAAATTATTTATTTTATTGAAAATTAGCCTTTTTGTTAGAAACTTAACTATTTCATAGAAAATTAAACTGATTTGTAGAAAATTAGTTTTTTTCTTTAAAAATAATTTTTTTTATAAAAATGTTACGATTGCATTTTTTGTACAAAATTTAATTGCTTGGTTGAAAATGTATATAATTTATTAAACTTTCATCTTTTCTTAGTAAAAATGTAATCTTGTGGGTGGAAGATGTGACTCTTTGGTTAAGAAATTATTTATTTTATTGAAAATTAGCCTTTCTGGTAGAAAAATAAATGGAACGGAAATAGTAGATAAGGATTGGGGATTAACTGCGGAGGCAGAGGCTGGCAGGGCGAGGCAAAGCGAGAAAATAGCGCCATGCGTGCGAGGGGAGAAAATAGCGCCATGCGTGCGAGAGGAGAAAATAGCGCCATGCCTGTGTCAATTTTTTAAGGCCAGCACGCTGAAAAATAAACTGATAAGGAAAAACATAAGTGTTTTTCGAAACGTCAAAAACATAAAGGATCATTAACAACTGGACACCTTTCCTTTTTTTGTTCTAAAGTATGCCATTCAACAACTTTAATACATGTTAGAAAAAATTTATAAAATTAAAAATAAATAAAAATTAAAAAATGCAAATTTAAGTGAGTTAACAATGAAATCTATAATATAAGGAAAATGCAATGTGCGCAATAGTTTTGCAATGGAACCGAGTATTCAGGATGACAGGTCAGATGTTGAATCCCTGAATTGCGCCCGTACATAATTTTGCAAAGCTTTGGTGCTAGAAGTGAATATAATGTGGGTTAATGATATAATTATGTCACTGCGTTCGCAGTAATGTCCGTATAATCGAGCAGCTGCTGCTCTTGCAGTGCACCTCACCACGAGCGAGTCGCTTCCGTTCATACATTTTTCAAGCGGTCGTTCTTTCTCATTTAAATGCACTGCTATATTATTCACATCAGCAACATCTTTTTATTACGATTTAATACGTACTATATCATTTATTTTTCTGTTAAAATATACATGTCAGGAATTTCTGAAAATAAAATAAAGAATCTAACTATCAAATTTGGACAAACACCCTAAACTGCACCCTTTGCAATCTGAGAAAACAACCTTTTCGTCTTCTCCATTTACCCTAAAAAAAATTAGAAAAAATCCGTTTTTTACTTGGGCAAAAATAACAAAGAGGAAAGAAAAATTATAAGGCAACCAACCAAATCTACTTCCGTCTCTTTTTTATTGCTTTGGTCCTTTTTATTCTTACAGTTATCAAATTACATTAAAAACACAGATTTCAAAAATCATCACCAACATTTTGGCACTCATACAGCACCCTTATTAGGGCAAAAAATTTTAATTCAATCTAACTAAAAATAAAATAAAATATAATAAAAATGGCATTTGTAGCCGGCAGGAATAGCAACACTACCACGATGATCTTTCTCTTCATTATTATTTTATTTTATTTTTTATTTTATTTAATTTCATTCCAATCCATTTCATTATGTTTTATTTCATTTTATTTCATTTCATTTCAAAAACTTTCAAAAACAACAAACCGTTATTTGTATGAAGAATTCAAATAATTTAAAGTTTTGAAAAATCCCGTCCATTTCGTGATTACATATAACTCCTCGAATTCCTTGAATTTCGTGTATTCCATCAATTAGGCTTATTCTGTGAATTCCGTAAATTCCTTTCGTTCAACGAATTCACCAAATCCCATGAATTTCGTAAATTCTGCGATTTCCATGAATTCCGAAAATTCTCCAAATTTCAAAATTTTCTTTCATTTCCATGAATTCTGCGAATCTCTTGAGTTCCTTTAAAATTACGTGAATTAGGCGAATTGCTTGCATTCTGTAAAGTCCGGGTATTTCCGGAAATTCCTTGAATTCCGTCAACTCCGTGATTACATCTAATTCCGCGAATTTGTTTAATTCTGTGAATTCCATAAATTAAGCATATTCCGCGATTTTCGTAAATACCTTTTATTTCACCAATTCCTCGAATTTCGCGAATCCCACGAATTCCGTGAATTCCATGAATTTCGCAAATTTCGCGAATTCTTCGAATTCCGCAAATTGCATGAATTATGCGAATTCCATGAATTCCGTGAATTACATGAATTCTGTGAATACCATGATATCTGTAAATTCCTGGAATTCCACTAATTCTCTTGATTCGGTTAATTCCGTGAATTTCAATAATTTTGTAATTTCCTTTCATTTCCATGAATTCTGCGAATTTCTTGCATTCCTTGAATTCCGTTGATTTCGCTAATTGCATGAATTCTGTGGATTCCGAGCGTTACATGAATTCTGTGGATTCCAGGTGTTACATGAATTCTGAGAATTCCTTGAATTCCGCGAATTCCTTAAATGCCATGAATTCCATAAATTAAATTTCTTCTGTGAATTCCGTAATTTTCTTTTATTTCACGAATTACGCAAATTCCGTGAATTTCATGAATCCCGTAAATTCATGTCATTGCCAAGAATTCTGCGAATTTCTTGAATTCCTCGAATTCCGTTAATTTCTCTAATTGCATAAATTTTTTTGATTTCGGGCGTTACATGAATTATGTGAATTCTGTGAATTTCGCCAATTCCGTGATTACATGTAATTCTTCGAATTCCGTGAATTCCACGAATTTCGTGGATTCCTTGGATGCAGGGAATTTTTTTTTATTCCATGAATTCCTTGAATGCCTTCCATTACATGAATTTCGCGTATTCCGTGAATCCTATGAATTTCGTAAATTCCGTGAATTCCATCAATTCCGAGAATTTCATGAATTTCTAGAATTGCCGCAATTCTACAAATTATCTGAATTCCATTAGTTCCATGAATTTCATGAATTCCGTAAATTCCTTTGATTTCCTTGAATTGTAAGAATTTTTTGAATTTCTTGAATTCCGTTAATTTCGATAATTGTATGAATTCTGTGGATTCGGGGCGTAACATTAATTCTGCGAATTTCTTGAATTTCGCTAATTCCGTGATTACATGTAATTTCGCGAATTCCTTGAATTCCGTGAATTGATCGAATTTCGTGAATTTCCTGAACTCAGGAAACTTTTTCCTCCTCGAACCATTATATATTTCATCAATTCTTTCTTTAATAATACTCTTTATCAAAGGAAGCAGATAATTATTTTGAATTAATGTGATTTTAACTTGATCCAAATTTTCTTTTCTCAATTTTATGTCACTTAACTTTACGCATCTACCTATTAAACCTTATATTAGGCCAGACCATGAATCTTTTTTAAACCAGTTAGTAATCAACTCACCTTTTGGTGTTTTTATAATTTTTAAATCAAGATAATTTATTGAATTATTTTGTTATAGTTCACATGTATATATAATACTCAAGGTCAGTAATTTTCTGGACACTATGGGATATTTAGCTTACATCTCTGATAATCACGGTGACACTACGAGGAAACACATCGGAAATTGGATGAACACTTGGAAATTGGAAACGGGATTGTAATATGCACAGGATAATTTTATTTCTATAAGTTACACAAAGCCACAGCGAATTTCCAAAATAAAATTTTTGAAATGGAAATTGAAAACACAGTAAAAGAGATTTAAAAAATAGGTAATTTCTCAAATGATCTAAAACAGCAAATACAAAAATTCATAAATGATGGATCGACAATAAAGTTATTTGAATCACAATAATTAAGTTTAAATAATGTCAAATATAAAAAGAGACAGGAATGTATTAATAAGTTAAATTTATTAAATAGCAGGTTTCTAATTCCAAAAAATCAATACAGAGATTTCAAATTAAAAAAATGTTTCAAATGTTCAAATCCCTAATGAGGTAGCGGAAACCTTAGCACTGGTTGAAACATTTAGTGTTCCTTTTAATGTTAATAAAATACCTACTAATAAAATGATTGAGAATATAGAAAATTGCCTCAGAAATGTAAAACATGAAGATCAGAAACTTAATATCAGAAAAACAAATACTCAATTAATCTCAAATCATAATCGAATCAATAACTTTAAGAATTTGGAAAAATCTATTAAACTTGTTGAAAATTTTCAAAAGGAAAACAAAAATGTATTTTTGGTAAATGCAGATAAGGGGAACATAACTGAAAATGTAACGACTTAGTTACTAGATGGAAGAAAAAATGATTAATTAATGAACAAACTTTATACAGATTAAAAACGCACAATAGTACTGTAGCTAAAGCTTATGCTCTACCAAAAATAATTTGCGGTTCCTTTAAATTACGCCTTTAGTTTGTACTAATTATTTTACCGCCTTAATGTATATTCCTATTTCTACTTAGTCATATGTTCGTCGTCTGTCCATAACTATTAAAAAGTTG
>JAAAKG020029038.1:0-19731 GCA_010014905.2 Druon quercuslanigerum | reverse complement strand
ATTAATTTGATTTTGAATCGCGCGCGTAAAAGTTTGACCAATGGGAGAATTTCTCCAGTGGTAAGTCAAAATGATGCACACGCAGGCGACCCCGACTGGCATCACTGATTACTAGACATGGAATTTTATAGGCTTTCCATCTATTTTTTTTAATGCCCTATATTTTTTTCGCTGAGTTATCGTGGTTGAAAGCCAACAGTGATTTTTAATAGTGCTTGCGTCAATCGATCTCATAATTTCCGACGGTAGTGTATAGAGTTTTAATTTCTGCTAACAATCGCTTATATTTCCTAAAGCTTCAAATGCGTTCAACTGAACTTTATTTTCTTTCTATTAAGATTATTAGGCAGAATTAAATGTTTCTAGTTCCACGTTGTCATTCAGTTATTCTTGAAGGCAAATAGCCCTCATCGTCGTTTTATTCTTTGAATGAGCTTTAATCCCCACATAATTGTATCTTCGACATACAGATGATATACATTCTCCCTGGCTTGTAAACAAACTATAATGAGCGTAGGGAATTTATTTGTCACGTATTGTTTTTCTTAAGTGGGGAGAAAATCAATTAGAAGCGTGAATTTAATTGTTGAATTTATTCAGTTGGGACTAATTTAGTAACTACGTCTCTCGATTCGTAAGTTTTGATAATTATTCAATTCATTATTAACAATTATTAAGAAAAATTAAATTAATGATAGATACTACTTAATTATTAGTAAATTATGATATTTTTGTAAAATATATAGGCAATCGAACCATGCTTCATTTTTTTCAAACGTATACATTTTCGACAAAAAAACACTGACATAGCCTAAAATTTTTCAAAATTGTAAGTTTTATTTTTGAATTCAAATCTTTTTTATGTAAAATAACCAATTTCGGTGAAAAAATTTTAACTTAATCTAAAATGGTTTAAAAATTACAAATCTTTTTTAAAAAATGTACTAATTTCCGGTGAACAATGCTAACATAGTCTACAATTTTTCAAAAATGTTTTATCATTCTTTTAAATTCAATCATTTTTTATTCGTGCACCGATTTTGGGTGCAAAATGCTAAAAACCCAACATTTCCAACAAAAATGGTAAATTTAATGACTATGAATCACAATCTGAAAAATCTTGTGACTTTTCAAATAAAAAATTATCATTTTTTGATGAAAAGCATTAACATCATGTGATAAAATTTGTTACAGATTGTCAATTTTTATTTAGATTTATTGGCTTTTGTTTAAAATTACCGATTTCAGCTGATAAATGTTAACATAGCCTTAAATTGTCCTAAAATTCTAAATATAAATTTTAATTGAATTCGACTGCATTTGATTAAAAATAAAAATATTTTTGCGCTGATATAACTATTCATTTATAAACTTATTTTCTTGGTTGATAAATAAACTACTTGAATAAAAAATTATCATTTTTAGTTGCAAAATCATCTATTTATTTGAAACTTTATGTATTTTATTGAACATTCGTTTTTATTGGTGAACAATAGTTTTCTAGTCCAAAAAAAATTAATTCTTGTTAAAATATATAACCACTATAATAATAATATAATATTATAATAATAATATAATATATATATAATAATAAAATAAAATAAAAGTAATAATGTAATTGTAAATTTTTTATATGATTCAAAGTCAATATATTTCTTGAAAAAAAGGTTTTCTGATGCTTATCGACTTTCAAAAGAGTATATTTTTATTTAAACGGGAAGAAATCACGAATATTTACCGAAATAATAAGGGGAAAGCTAGGAGATAAAATTTAAAAAAGTAGTGGCCAACCTTTTTATGTTTCTGTATTTAGCTATCCTATTTTTGGTTGAATTTTGATTATTTGTAATTAAAAATTCAAGTATCCGGTTAAAAATTCATGTATTTGGTTGAAAATTCGTTCTCTTTGGTAGAACATGAATCTTTTTTGATTAAAATTCATCGTTTTGGTTGAAAATTTAACAGTTTATTGGCAAATTTTTCTCTCTTTTAACTGAAAAATCTTGTTTGGTCAATAATTCAACTCATGTTGAAAATTCGTATTTGTTGCTGAATTGAACAGTTTTCGATTAAAAACTAAACTCGTTTTTTGTTGAAATATCAACTACATCTCTTTGGTTGAAAAATGAGCTATTTTGTTGAAAATTCTTTTTTTGTTTGGCTGAAAATTAATTTTTTTTTACTGACAATTTAAATATCCCAATTGAAATTTAAACTGATTTGATGCAATTTTTTTGGGTTACAAATTGTTTTTTTTAACTTAACTGTTTAACTATATATTTAATTTTTTGTTGAAAAATGATATTGTTTAGGTAAGAATTCGTTTTTTTGTCGAAATTAATCTTCTTCATTGAAAATTAATATTTTTGGTTGATATTTTTGTTTGAAATTCAACTATTCCAGTTGAAGATTCATCATTTTAATAATTTGTATGGTAATTTTTTTGTCTACTTGCCCTGATTCGAGTTCAGGTCTTCAGATTGTCAGCCTGGACCGGTAGACAAAAAAATTAACATCTAGTTAATAATTACTCTATCTGGTCTAAAACCTTAAAATAAAAAATAAAAATGTATCATTTCAGTTGAAATTGATATTTTTGTTTAAAGTTTAACTATTCCAGTTGAATTTTCGTCAGTTTCGTTAAAAATGAATTTATTTCAGTCCAAAAGTCAACTATTTGGGTGAAAAGTTGTCTTCTTTAGATGAAAATTTAACTACTTCGTTGAAAATTCATGTATTTTGTTGAAAAATCGTATTTTTTGGTAGAAACCTAATCTTCTTGTTTGAAAATTTGTCTGTTTTTTTTTAATTCAGGTATTGCAGCTGAATATTTATCATTTTAATAATTTTGATGGTAATTTTTTGTCTGCTGGCCTAGAATGAATATTTTATAAATATTGATTTTTATAATTGTAAAAAAATGCTCTCTAGCTCCGCTGGAATTCGAACCCAGGTCTTCAGATTGCCGATCTTGACTAGTAGACAAAATAAAATTAAGTTAGTTTAGATTGATATTTTTGTTTAAAATTTAACTATTCCAGTTGAAGGTTCATCATTTTAGTTGAAAATTCATAAGTTTCTTTGAAAATGAAGCCTTTTCAGTTCAAAATTCAACTATTTGGTTGAAAATTTGTCGTCTTTGGTTGAAAAATTAACTATTTCGTTGAAAATGAATGTATTTTGTTGAAAAATCATGTTTTTTGGCAGAAACCTAATCTTCTTGTTTAAAAATTTATCTTTGTAATTGAAAATTTAAGTATTTTAGTTAAATATTCATCAAATAAGTTAAAAATTTATCTTCTTGGTTGAAAGTTTTTTTCTTGTTTGTTAAAAATTTGATTTTTTGTTTGTTTAAAATTCATCTATTCGAGATGAAGATTCATTATTTTCATTGAAAATTTATCACTTCGATTATATTATTTTTTATGAAAAATTAATTTTGTTTACTGCAAATTTAACTATTTTATTTTTTGTTGAGAAAATATCTTATTGAGTTGAAAATTCAAGTATTTGATTGATAATTCGTTCATATTGTTATAAAATCGTCTATTTTGATAGAAAATAATTCTTTTTGGCTACAAATTCAACTATTTAGTTAAAAATTCATCTATCTTGTTGAAAATTCAAGTAAAGTGCCCGAAATGATGTTCCCTAAATATGCACTAAATTTTAAGTATAAGAAGATGAAAAAATTTGGTTTCAATTATTATTAAAATTCAGGACCCTAGATATAAAATCAATAAATGATTAATTATGTTTTTAGTATCATTTTACTATTTATTTAATCGGTGGTGATATTATATTTATGATTATAGTGTAATATAATTCGTCAAAGGTTTCTAAATGAAACATATTTATTCAAAGTCTAGGAACTGAAAATTTTTTTTATATAACTCGCGAAACTGTATACATATTTCAAGTCGATTGTTTTAAAAAATGCAAGATATTTGAATAGCTTTTTACTACGAAAAATTACATCTGGAAAAAACCTGAGATACCTGGAAAAACTTGGAATTGTTAGGGAATTTCTTCTCAGAATTTGAGTAGATACGCTGAAGCACTAATTTCCTAAAAACAAGCAAGCCACCCTCTTCTCTAATCATAAATTTATTATAACTTCGTTTCCTTTAAATTCAGACCGATTGCTAAAGGAGGTCAACAAATGAGCCGGGAGGACACCGACGACACCTGGTGGTCTATTTTCCCAGTAGAAAACGAGGAACTAGTATACGGTCTCTGGGAAGACGAAATCATCTGGGATGCAGAAAACATGAAGAAAATACCTAAACCAAAGATCCTCACGCTGGATCCGAACGACGAGAACATCGTCCTCGGAATTCCCGATGATATCGATCCCGCCCTTCTTCACAAAGAGAATGGACCTCAGCCTAAAGTGAAAATCCCACATCCTCACGTTAAGAAGAGTAAACTTCTTCTCGGAAAGGCTGGAGTGATCAACGTTCTCGAGGAAGATACCCCGCCTCCTCCGCCAAAGTCTCCAGACAGAGATCCCTTCAATATTTCGAACGATCCCTACTATCTCCCTCGATCTTCGGAAACGACTCTGAGATTGAAGGTTGGCGGAGGAAACTTAATTCAACACAGCACTCCCGTTGTTGAACTACGAGCTCCGTTTGTACAAACTTACATGGGACCAATGCGTCTCAGGAACTTCCACAGACCACCTTTGAGACGTTTTAGCCACGGTCCTCTAGCACAACTGGCTGTACATCCTGTTCTTCCTCTGCTGAAGCACATCAAGAAAAAAGCAAAGCAACGAGAACAGGAGAGAATAGCTTCTGGTGGTGGTGATGTCTTCTTTATGAGAACTGCTGAGGACCTAACAGGTCGCGATGGGGAAATAGTTCTTGTTGAATTTTCTGAAGAACACCCACCTCTCATGAATCAAGTAGGCATGTGTTCGAAAATGAAGAACTACTACAAACGGAAAGCTGGAAAGGATCAGGGACCTCAGAAGTACAAATATGGAGAGACAGCTTATGCTCACACAAGTCCCTTCCTAGGAATTCTAACGCCCGGGCAGAGTATCCAGACCGTCGAAAATAATATGTACAGAGCCCCGATTTATGAACACAATATTCCAACTTCGGATTTCCTGGTTATTAGGACGAGGCATCAGTATCATGTTCGAGAAATTGATGCGCTTTTCGTGGCTGGGCAAGAGTGTCCGCTTTATGAAGTTCCTGGACCAAATTCGAAGAGAGCTAACAACTTCGTAAGGGATTTTCTTCAGGTTTTCATTTACAGGTATTGTAATGCTACCAGTTTTTTTTCTATCTTACTTATAATTTCATCCCATCATTTTGTATTACTAGCAGGAATTAGACCCGAATTCGGATAATTTAAAATTTGATCATTAAAAAGTACACAATGTAATATTATAATCGTAATGTTTATTTAAAAATATAATTTACTAATGAAAGCCTTACTTGTCGATATATTTTTAATTAATTACGGTTCAAACTAGCTGTGAAATCGATTTTGGGCGTTTGCACTTTGTTTGTATATTTATATTTGTTTGTATTATATATATGGTGTTTATTTCATGAGCACTTTGCTTCCTCATTATGATTATTTAAAAATTATATTTGCTTTCTCATAAAGTTTATGGAATTTTTGTTCTTTAAGTCAGGCAGCTTTATATTACTGTATTAAGCTGTTCTATTTCTGGTTGTAAATCCATCATTTTTAGTTTCAAATTCAAGTATCTGATTTAAAATTCATGAATTTTGTAGAAAATTCGTTCTTTTTAGTAGATAATTCTTGGTTTCTAAAAACATAATTCTTCTTGGTTGATAATTCAACAGTTTGTTTGCAATTTTTCTCGCTCTTGACTGAAAAATCTTTTTTATTTGGAAATTCTACTTTTGTTGAAAAGTCGTTTTTTTTTGTTGAATTTAATTGTTTTTTATCGTTACGTGAAAATGAATTTTTTTAATGGAAGTTTGATTATTCTAGTTAAAACTTTAAACATTTTGTTGAATTTTTTTTGGCGAAAATTTTTTTTACTTTCTCATCCTAATGAGATGGTATTGGTTTTATGTAAAATTTCACTTTGTCGATTTTCATCAAATCTCCACGTATTGAGACTCCTGAGTCAATTTTAACTAATTTAACTTGTTAATAAAAATGTACAAATTAGAGTTCATAATCTGAAACTTTTAATCTTTATTCCTAAACTATGAAATTTCTCAAAATTTCACTTTAGCGATTTGTTTACAAAGGCATTCTAGTCTACCTGGGGCCTGTTTGATTTATACTATAAGTTTATTATTTTTTTTAAAATCATGCTACTATTGTGTCACTATTTTCTAAAATGTGTGCCACTATTGACACGATTTTTGATCCTTGATGTCAGGTCAAGCCCTGTACTATATATTAAAAATCCTTTTGAATTCCTTTAATTTATGGAAATATGTTGAAAATTCTTCGAAATCTTTAAAAATGACCTAATATTTTTAAAGTCCTTTAAAATCTCTTCAATTCATTGAAAACTCCTGAAAATTCCTAGGAATGTTTTTGAATACCATAAAATGTATTAAATCATTTGAAATCCTTTCAATTTATTGAAGTCTGTTTAAAATTCCTCGAAATCATACAAAAAACTGAAATGTTTCAAACCCATCAAAATCTTTTCAATTTACTTAAATCTGTTGAAAATTCCTTGGAATTTTTAAAAATACCTGAAAATCTTTCAAATCCTTTGAAATTGTTTAATCAAAAAACATTTCTTTGAATCTTTTTTAGACTTTTCTGGAAATCGAGGGACACACCAAGAAGAATCAAAATGGATGACATTAAAAAGGCCTTTCCTTCACACAGTGAAAGTAGTATAAGAAAAAGATTGAAGCTGTGTGCTGATTTCAAGCGAACCGGAATGGATTCCAATTGGTGGGTCATTAAACCTGAATTCCGATTGCCCACCGAAGAAGAAATCAGAGCCATGGTCTCTCCGGAACAATGCTGTGCTTATTTTAGCATGATTGCAGCAGAGCAGAGATTGAAAGACGCTGGTTACGGAGAAAAGTTCCTCTTCACGCCGCAAGACGATGACGATGAAGAAATGCAGCTGAAGATGGACGACGAAGTCAAAGTCGCACCTTGGAATACAACACGAGCTTATATCCAGGCGATGAAAGGCAAATGTTTGTTGCAACTTGCTGGTCCCGCTGATCCGACTGGATGCGGTGAAGGATTCTCTTACGTGAGGGTACCTAATAAACCAACAATCAGCAAAGAAGAACAGGAGGCACAGCCCAAGAGAACTGTCACTGGAACTGATGCCGACTTGAGAAGATTGTCTCTAAACAATGCCAAAGCCCTTCTGAGAAAGTTTGGGGTTCCTGAAGAGGAAATTAAGAAGCTTTCACGTTGGGAAGTTATCGACGTCGTGAGAACTCTTTCGACAGAAAAGGCGAAGGCTGGGGAAGAAGGCATGACAAAATTCTCTAGGGGGAACAGATTTTCGATAGCTGAACACCAGGAAAGATACAAAGAAGAATGTCAAAGAATCTTCGACCTGCAGAATCGAGTCTTGTCCTCGAATGAAGTTCTCAGTACCGATGAGGGTGAGAGTTCTGAGGAAGATAGTTCAGACATTGAAGAAATGGGAAAGAATATTGAGAATATGCTTTCAAATAAGAAGACGAGTACTCAATTGTCTTTAGAGAAAGAAGAACAGCAGAGGCACGAATTGAGAAAAATGTTGATGGGTGAGAATCAGGAACAGGACAAGAAGAATAGAGAGAAAAAGAAAGAAGATGAGGAAGAGTCCCCCATTAGTAATTTGAGCGCCCAGCCAGGAAGAGTTCTCAAGATTTACAGAACGTTTAGGAACCCTGAAGGACACGAATTCACGAGAGTTGAGCTAGTTAGAAAACAGGCTGTGATTGATACGTACTTGAAGATAAGAAACTCTAAGGACGAGTCGTTTATAAAGCAGTTCGCGACTATGGACGAGGCGCAGAAGGAAGAAATGAAGAGAGAGAAACGAAGAATTCAGGAGCAGTTGAGAAGAATTAAAAGGAATCAGGAACGGGAGAGAATGCTGGGTGGAAATTCGAGTACTCCTTTCAATGCTTCGGGCTTTTTCGATCGAAGCAATTCCAGCACTCCTGTCACGACCTCTACCAGTATCCTTCCATTATCTAATTTTCCTTCTTCTTCTCTTACTCCTAAACCTATCCGATCTGAAAACTCTACTCCTAAACGTAAAAAACCTAAACTTAAACCAGATCTTAAGCTGAAATGTGGAGCTTGTGGTAATGTAGGACACATGCGTACTAACAAAGCTTGCCCCCTTTATCAAAACAGCATGGCAAGTACCACGCCAGTCAATGTAGCGATGACGGAGGAGCAGGAGGCGGAAATCGAAAAGCAGCTTGTTGCCGATGATCAGGATCTTGTCAACGTAGATGGTACCAAAGTTAAATTGTCGTCGAAGCTTATTAAGGTAAGGATATTTTTCATAAATTCAGGATGATCGTTAGTCAGGGAAGAAGCGGCAGATCCTTTTTTATCTAGGTGGCGGCAGGAGAATAGACTTATAATATTGAATGGAACAATTGGTACATAGTATAATAATATTACACTAAATACAAATTGTCCATAAATAATAATACATGAAAATTAAATAGTAAATGAAAAATAATAGTAACTACAGGTATAAAATTCATATTTCCAAAGATTTTAATAATTACACAAATGTTACGAAATATTAAAAAAAAAAGATTTTATAAAGATTTCTAAAAACTTCAGAAAGATTTTACAAAGATTTCTCAAAGATTTCAATGATTTCACAAATATAACCAAATATTTCCCAAAGATATAAGAAATTCCAAATATATTTCAGCGATGTTGGATAGATTTAAAAGATTTTACAAAGACATCAATGATTTCCCCAAGATTTTAATAATTTTACAAGTATTACCAAATATTTCAAAAAATGCAAAGCTTTCAGAAAGATTTCAATGTTTTCTCAAAGATATCAAAGGTTTCAAATATCTTCGATATTTGGTAAAGATTTCAGAAAGATTTCACAAAGATTAGAATTAATTAGAATAATTAGAATTTCAAAGATTTCACAAAGACTTCCAATATCTTCGCAAAGATTTCAACAATTTCAAAAATATATTAAATACTTCAAAAATATTTTCAAAGGATTACAATGACGTCCCAAAGATTTCAAAGATTTTTAAAGATTTTAAATACTTCGCAAAGATTTCGAGCTAGATTTACAAGATCTTACAAAGATTTCAATCATTGTTACAAATATTGTCAAATATTTCGAATATTTCGCAAAGTTTTCACAAATATTTCGAATAAATTAAAAAGATTTCACAAAGGCACAAATGATTTCACGAATATTTCAATAATTTAAAAAATGTTTTAAAAATATTTAAAATATTTCCACAGATTTCACAATGATTTCAATGATTTTCCAACGATTTCAAAAATTTTACAAAAGATTTCAACGATTTCCCAAAAATATTTTAAATATTTCAAATATTTTAGGATAGATTAAGAAGATTTCACAAAGACAGAAATTATTTCATAAAGATTTCCGTTAGATTTTTAGAAAAATTCAAACGATCTGTTGATTCTGCTTCTGAGTCCGAGTGAACGCAGGTCAGGGAAAACCCGGGAATCAGGGAAAATTCATGGAAATTTTTCGGCCAGGTAAAATCAGGGATTTTGAAAAAAAGATGCAAAAGTCAGGGAATTTCTGTAAGATGTACTTAAAGTAACTGTCAAGAATCATTAAAGTTACCACACTTTTAAAGAATTCCAACATCTTTATCAAATTTCTATAATTTTAAGGGATTTCAAAGGATTTGGAAGATTTTTAAGTATTTTTTAAATATTCAAAGGAGTTTTCAAGAGCCTAGAAATTTTCAATCAATTTCAAAAGATTTCGAAATGTCTCAATTGTTTTAGATTTTTGAATATTTCAATTATTTTAAGGGACTTTAAAAGCTCTCCATGTATTTTAATGAATTATACAGGATTTCAGGAAATATAAAATTTTAAGCAATTTTACGGGATTTTTAAATACTTTAATGGATGTCAACGAATTTATTAGCAAGAATTGGGGGATGTCGTAGGCTTTCAAAATTTTTTAAATATTTAAAGTATTTCCAAAGATTGTAGGATGTTTTCAAAGATTCCGGTGATTTTTTATTAGATTTAAGTCATTTGAAGGATTTTCAAAGGATTTTGGAGTATTTTTTAAACATTCAAGAAATGTTCAAAAGCTTAAAAAAGTTTCAAGGGATTTGAAAGGTTTTTATATATTTCAGGGCGTTTCAAAAAATTCCCAGGAATTTGAAAGAGATCAACAATTTTTTTAAGGAATTTCTAAGTTTTTGAATAACTTTAAGGGATTTAAAAAAAAATGTAATGGTGTTTATAGGAATTTACTAGAACCTCAGAAGTTATTGATTAATTTTGTAGGATCTATAAAGTTTTAGGATATAACCTAACCGTTTCCTATTCTCAATTTGTACTTTGGGATGAATATAATTTTATAATATTTTATCGATCTTATCAAAACGGAACTTTTTTTAATATCAACAAAAAAATTATTGCGCTTTTCTCGTTTTATTGACAAAAACTGTAAAACTTTTATTGCTGCTAATTTTACATTTATTGACTATTTTAAAAGTGATCTAAGAGTTAAGTTATGATTTTTCACGTTCAAATTTTTTTTTCTTTGAGAGAACTAATTTTATGAAAACTATTTTGAAATCAATAATTGTGAAGAAAAATCCTAATGACCAAATACAAAAAAAACGTAATTGTTTTAGTATTTCAAAAGAATCTAACGTGATAATAAATTATTATTTCCAAAATATCAATCATTTTTAAATTCACAAAAGTTAAAAAAATATAACCCCTTTTGTGTGGGGGGGGGGGCAAACTAATATATATATATATATTTAATTCACGGTCAACCCGATAGGCCGTGATTACCAAATGAAAATATGTTAATAAACGTCTTATATGTTTATTCAACTTATACAACTTTTTTGTCACCGATTTTTGATAAAGAATTTACCTTTTCATCTTTTTGAAGGAGAATAGTTACTGACATGATTTTTGTTTAATTCATCGTGAAGTCTTTTAAACTCATCTTGAATTCTCAGGCATTTAATAAAATTCTTGCTATTCCCCTTTAACTTTTTCTAAACTCTTTTCAAACTTGCTTAATTCGATTTATTTTTTGTATATTTTTAGTTGCTTTTAATTCACCTCATTTTTAAAAAATTCGCATTCGTAAAATGCATGCATTTTACTGAAGTCTGTGGAATTTTTAAATTATTTCATATTCATGTAATTTCTTTTGAATTTCACTTGAATTTTTTTTAAGTCTTATGTATTTATCTTAATTTTTTTTTAATTTAGAAGAACATTGGTCACATTTTTGTCATGGAAACATTTTCTATTAAAAAATGTTATGAGATCAAAATTTTCGTCTCTAAATATTAATGATTCGAGAAAAATCAAGGAATTATGGAAGTAAAGCTTCTGGTAAAATAATTTTGAAATTGCAGCATGCCGAAGAAATGAAGAAACGCACCTTGCTTCTGAAAGTGCCGAAGGATGCGATGAATTCCAAAAAACGAAAAAGAATATCTGGTGACGATCACTGTGATTACCTGAAACGACACCAAAAGCCAGCAAACAGACGAAGAACAGACCCTGTGGTTGTCCTGTCGACAACTCTCGAAAGTATTCTGAACGAAATGAGGGATTTGCCAGATGTGCAACCCTTTTTGTTCCCTGTTAGTGCAAAGGTAAGGTTTTAAAATACTTAATCCATGTCCCGTATCGCGCGATTTTTTTTTTACTTTTTTTATTTGATAAAATAGGGGCTTTTTGAAGAAAAATGGGTCTAATGAAGTTTTTTCCGCTTTTCTTAGATGTTCATTGTACTTAGATTCAATTTTAATCACAATGAAACTTTTGTAATAAAAATTCCAGACTAAAAAAAAGTGGACCATTATAATTAAGAATTTTAAAAATGGAATAATTTTTATTAAAACTTTATAATTAGAACATTTTCAACTTAGAGCGTTTAAAATTAAACAACTTCTAATTTTGTGAATCCGTTTTCAAAGTTTTAATTGTTTCAAATTTCAAGCCTTAAGAATTGGATTTCAAATTAAACTGCAGTCTTCACTTTCTTTCTCCTGTTCCCCTATTTTCCCACTTTTTGAATTTTTCTTCTTTGTTCCCCTGCTTTCATAAACTCCCCCCTTTCCCCCTTTTTTCGGTTTCGCTTAAATGCGAACTGAATTAATTTAACACAATAATAAAATCAAACTATTTTTGGTTAAATGTTTTTTTGGGTGAAAAATTCGACTATTTGGTTGAAAGTTTCATTATTTCGTTAAATAATCATCTTTTTTTGTAGAAAAGTTAACCAAATTAAAATATATTTTTTAAATTCGTTTATTTACTTGGTTAAAAACTAATATTTGGTTTAAAAATTCAAATGGTTGGTTGACAGTTAATCTTTTTTTGTTGAATACGATCTATTAGATGAAAATTATACTTTTTATGCTGATAATTCATCCTCAAACTAAAAAAATTAATTTTTTGGCTTGAAAATTCAATTATTTTATTAAAAATGTAATTGTTTTTGTTTGATATTTCATCTTTTTAATTTGGAATTGCGACCATATGGTTGAAAAATCAACTATTTGCTTAAAAGTTCAACTTTCTTGGTTCAATCTCTCTCTAAAAATTCGTTTTTTATCTTGAAAATTCATTTACTTAGTTAAAAAATCAATTGCTTTGTGTTGATATTTAAGCTTTTTATTTTAAATTTTGACCACTTGGTTAAACACTCAATTATTCGGTTCAAAAGTCATCTCTTTAGGTACAAACTTTACCCGTTTTGTGAAAAATTCATCTTTTTTGGTAGAAAATTAGTACTTATGGATGGAAAATACATCTTTAATGGTGGAAAAGTCACCTTTTTTGGCTGAAAACTTATCTTTGTTGGTTAAAAATATACTTTTTTGTTAAAAATTCAAATTATTTGGTTAAAAATTCAAATATTTTGTTGAAGATTCAGCTCTTTTCATTAAAAGTTTAACTGTTTCGTTGAAAAGTCATCTTTTTTCTTTGAAAAATAGCTTTTTTATTGAAAATTCAACTTTAAAGTTGGTAAATCAACTATTTTAGCCAAATTTCTCTTTTTGGATTTAAAGTTCAACTATTTGGTTGAAGTTCAACTTTTTTGACTTAAAATTCGACTATTTAATTCAAAATTCACCTTTGTAGGTTGACAATTCAACATTTGGCTTAAACTTTAATTACTTTGTTAAAAATAGTACGTTTTTTTTGCTTCAAAGTTCTTAACTATATGTTTGTAAATGCTACTGTTTGGTTACAGTTTTTTTAGTTCAAATTTCATCTCTTTTTTTCACATTAAACTACTTTTTGAAAATGCAGTATATTTCGACTTAAAATTTTAAGAATTTAAAGCGTTTCATATTGAATTAATGATTCTATTTATATTAATTTTATTTAAAAGAACTTTTTCCCTATTGTTCCCCTATTTTCGTGAAAAACATATATTTCTCCTGTTTCGAGAGTATTTTGTACTCTCAGATCTGAATGATTAAATATTGAATAATTTCACATTCAAAATACGGTCTCAAATTTAAATCATTAGTTGTAGAGTAATTTAAAGTTTAAAATGTTCAAAATTAAGTTTCTTGAGGTTCAAATATCATGTCAATTATAAAATTCTCTTATTTGAAAATAATCTAAGTTAACAAATTTAACAGTTCACTAAGAATGATTTGAAATCCCTATTCAAAAACATTCATGCTGCATGAATATTGTTAAAAAATTATTTTAGCTTTAAAAATTATTTTTCATTGTGCAAATAATTGTTATAAAAACCAATTCCATGCAATTTTCTTTGTAATTTTTCGCCTCTTTGCTTAAGCCTTCAAGTCGATCTAAGCCTTGTTAATCATTAAATGCCAACGTATTACATTGTTAAATTTTAGCTTACAAACGACAACTAATGATTGCGTTTTTCTTATCCAGTCAGTGCCAGATTACCACAAGATTATCGACAAACCCATGGACCTGCAGACTATAAGAGATAACTTGAGGCAAAAAAAGTACCGAAACAGAGAAGAATTTCTTGCTGCTGTTAATCAAATTGTAGAAAATTCAACTCTCTACAATGGGAAGAATAGTTCTCTCACAGTCGCAGCGAAACGCATGATGGATATTTGCGTTGATAGATTGCGTGAGAAAGAAGATCGTCTAATGAAACTTGAGAAGGTTATCAATCCTCTGCTTGATGACAATGACCAAGTTGCTCTTTCTTACATCCTGAGCGACGTGACCAATAGACTGAAGTCGACCCAGGATTTGTGGCCTTTCCACAAACCAGTGAGCAGAAAACTTGTGAGAGATTATTACACGGTGATCAAGAGGCCAATGGACTTGGAAACCATCTCGAGGAAGATTTCTGGTTATTTTTAGTTATTATTTCCAAATAGTTTTGCTTCAAAATCTAGAGAGGTTTGCCTTATTCATAAATCAGAAGAAATTTTAAAGTGCCATTCATAATTTCATGCATATTTCAATAATAACCTAATAAGTTTAAATATCACTTTCATATTTCAGCCTTCACACTCTTTCACCTCTTCCCCTCTTTTCTCATTTTTCGAGAAATATTTTTTCCCATCTTTTCAAGAAACTTCCTATTTTTCCCAGGTTTTTCGTTTGAATCCAAACTGAATATTAAAAACCTGAAGTGTTATGTCCGCCTAAAGCCTTTTTTCATACTTCCCTATTATAAATGGTTAAAATATTTTTTATTTGGTGAAGAATGTTTATTCATAGTCTTTAGGTAAAACCAGATTTTACGTTTATACTGCTTTTTTGTGTTTATCTTGAGTCAAGTTGCCAATATGCCTATATTGTCTACGTGGCCGTGTGGTGAAGTATAAACTTCAGTAATAAATCAACAATTAAAATAAAGTGATTTTCAAAGTGTTGAAATGTGCCTAATTGAATTTTATGTGACAGTTAATCCGGGTATTATTGAATTCTTAAACAAAGGAAGATAAATTGTTAACCAAAAATGGAATGGTTAAACTTTTAATTAAAAAATTATATTTTTAAATATAAACAAACAAATTTTTTATCTAATAGTTGATTCTCTTTACTAAATATTGAACTTTCAAGATAAAATGACGATTTTTCTACACAAAACAGTTGAACTATCAAATAAAAATGAATTTTCAACAAAAAAAAACGTATTTCCAACCAAATAGATGAATTTTTAACTAAAATTTTGATTCGTCAACTAAAGAATGAATTTTTAAGAAATTATTTCAACTTTAAAACCTAGTTGTCAAATTTTTCACAAAAAAGATTAAGTTTGTATCGAAAAAAACAAACATTTAACAAAATTCAAGAATTTGGAACAAAAAAATTGAATTTTCAAATAAAAAGATGAATTTAAAAAAAATGATTAGTTTACTACCAAAAAGACGAATTTTAAATAAAATTCAAGAATTCTCAACTAAAAAGTAAAACGCTCAACTAAAAAAAAAATGTTTAACCCAAAAGATTATTTTACTATCAAATAGATGAATTTTTAAACAAATTCAAGAATTTTTAGCCAAAAATTTGAATTTTCAACCACAAACATGAATTTTTAATCAAAAATATTAATTTTATACCAAATACATTCATTATCTGAAAACGTGCTAAAAAGTTTACCATATGTACTTTTAGAAACAAAATTTTGTAGAAAATTCCTCTTTTTGGCTAAAGTATGTAACAATTTGGTAGGAAATAAAAATTTGATTTGATACTGAACTTTTTGGTAGAAAATTCAACTCTTTGGTTAAGAATTAAACTATTTATATAAAAATGAAACTACTTAGTAGTAAATGACCTTTTTGTTGACAAGTAATATCTTGAGGTTGAAAATTCCAAATTTTTGTACATAATTCGTCTTTTTGTTCTCAAAATTTAATAGTTTTAAAGATTCATCTTTTTCTTTAAAAATTAGGATGGTTTGTTTAGAATATAATTTTTTGTTTGTAAAATTAGGGTTTTAACTGAAAATCGAACTATTTGGTAGAAAGTTTATGTATTATGTTGAAAATTAATCTTCGTAGTGGAACACTCATCTTTGTATGCTTAAAATCCCACTAATTTTGTTGTTGTTGAAAACTTGTCTTTTTGAGTTGAAAATTCTTATATTTTGCTAGAAAATCTGTTTTGGGTAAAAATTTAACTAATTTGTTGTAAATGCAATATATTTTGAGTTGTGAACTTAATTAATTTGAAGCTTTTCATGATAAATTCAATATTGTATGAACATTAATTTTATTATAAAGAATTTGTTCCCCTATTTTGAGAACATTTTGGTCTGCGAAGTCTGAGGCATATTAGCAACTGAACTCACTACAAATGCGAAAAGATGGCAAATAAACGTAAAATCCGTGTTTAGTCAGTCGGCGGGAGGGTAAAAACTATCCCAAACTTGTTTACTTCGTTTATGAACGGCCCCTAAATTTTGTTTTATCTTTAGCTCAAAAATACCACAATCGTCACGAATTTCTACGAGACATTCAGCAAATTGTAGAGAATTGTACAATCTACAACGGGCTGGATTCGCCGTACACGCAAAAGGCAGAATCCATGGTGAGGATTTGCAGGGAAGCCTTTGACGTTGTAAGTGAAGTTTTAATTTTAATTTGAGTTAAAAATGTTGCGACTTATTTAGCTTGTTTTGCTCAATTCATTTATGTGCAATTTGATTTAATGTTTAGTATGGCGAGAATCTTACTAATATAGAAAACAGCATCCTGATGGTTCAGAAAAGGGCGATGGAACAGGCAGATATGGATACTTCCTGGATGGTAGCAGACGAAGAGAATTACACTATTGCTGAACCTCAATTCCATGGGGTAAGTCTTTTTTATTTTCTACTGGACGGAGAAATTACGAAATTAGGATTGTTAATTTCGTTGCAGATTTAAAAAATTTAGTTTTCCATACGTATTTCTGCAATTATTTTCAGTTTATTTATGTACTGTGAAAGATTTATGAATTTTCTGTACCATCAATTTTTTATAACAAAATTTCAAATTAAATAATTTTACTTCATCATAAAATTTATTTCTAAATGTTTCTAAGCATTATTGATAAAAAAGAACATTTTAATTGTAAATGATTATTTATTATTAGGTAATAATTATGTCCGTAACATTTTGCTGATATACTATAATTTTTAACTTTTTTTTACATTTAAAAAGTGACGAGAAAAATTAAATTGTGAGCAATAACTTATTTTAAAATAAAAAAATATATATTAGAAGATTTTTAATAATTTTAAAAGATTTGAAGATAGTTAATTTGATTAAAGCTTTTTGGCAAAATTTTTAATTGTGTAGGTTTTCTTTTAAAAGCATAATTTTAAGTTTTCAAGATTTCAAAATGTTTTGAAAACGAATCTGGAAGATTTTAAGATGACTTTTTTAGCTTTTCAGGATTTAGACAAATATAAGGTAACCTGAATTCTGCAGGGTGTCAAGAGAATGAAAAAAGATGTTCTTAAGATTCATGGGAAATTTTCAAAGGATTTTTTATTCATTTTTTAATGAATTTAACGAAAAAATTAAAAAGGATTACAAAACATTTTAAATTATTTTCTATAATTTTGAAAAGGATTGTAAACGATTTTATAGCAAAAATTGCAATTTTACAATATTAGATAATTTTAGAAAAATTTAAGTAAGTTTAAGAGATAGTTGGAAGTTTTTAAACGATTCAAAAATAATTAAGACTTGTAAAGATTTCAAAAATTGCAATTTTACAATATTAGATAATTTTAGAAAAATTTAAGTAAGTTTAAGAGATAGTTGGAAGTTTTTAAACGATTCAAAAATAATTAAGACTTGTAAAGATTTCAAAAATTGTATAAAACGTAAATTTGGGAAAACGAGCCTCTTAAGTATTTTAAAAGGTTGCAAGAGAATGAAAAGATTTTCTTTAGATTAGATTTCTTTAGAGAATATTTTTTTAAATTTGATTTTTTAATTTTACTTTGTTCGTTTAACGAAATATTTAGATGTTTTGAAGAGATTTAAAACTAATTTTAAACTATAAAATATTACATTTTTAAGAAAAATTCGCGACAGAAATATTTTAAGGGATTTAAAAGGTTTTGAAAAGATTAAAAATATCTTAATACTTGGAAACATTTCGGAAAATTTTTAAAATATTTTTTGTTTCCTTTAAACTTTCAAAATTCCTAGATATCTTTTGAAATGATTCGAATATTCTCTAAGATTTTGTGAAACCCTGTAAAAAAAAATTTTTTTTTAATATTCTAGATTCTTTTTCGTCACATTTGAATAGTTGAAAAATCTTTTTCGTTTTCTCAGAATTTAATTTTAACTTGAGGTTGGGTTTTCGAAATTTGAACAAATAAATAGTTATTCGAAATTTTTATTTTGTATTAAAAATGATTTTCCACTGAATTTGAAAAACTAGATGCACGCATAGCGCGCGATTGATGATTTGATTCAAAAAGTAAAAATTCAGTTGTCACACAAAAAAATTACAGATATATATTTTGACATGTTTTTTGAATTTGGTCTTCTATCAAGAAGACCTCGTTTGAGTTTTAGGGAGGCTGAACCTATTTTTGTGGCCAAAATAACTTTTGTTTCTTGAAATTATAATTTTTGAATTTTTCTTGAGTGGGTATTTTTGTTATGAAAAACGATTTTTTTGTTTTTTCAAGCAATTCGTCGACATTGTGTTAATTTTGAACTTCATTCTTGCTCACCAGGATCCGAATAAAATTATAATATCTGAATCAGATCGAAAATTATAGAATTGTAAAAATGAAATGAGCGTGTTTTTTTAATGAACGTGATAATTTAAATACAGGTGGAAATTGTTTTTTCTTATGTCAGAAAAACACATTTCGTTTAATTTTCTCTAAAAAAAACATCATATTTCGTCGTTGAGAGATTCAGCGAGAAGAACAGATACCGCCTGATTTGAAATAGATTCGATCTAAAAATATACTAGTTTGTTATTCCCAGTGTTTATTTACTTGCAGCTTATTCATGACTGTGGAGTAACTTTTTATTGCATTGAAAAAGTTGTAAATAGGTGATATTTTTAGTGCTAATATTAAATTATTTCAATATTTGTATGACTAAAAAAAAGTATTTGAAACGTTTTTTTTTTTATTTAGAAAACATCTATTATGTGTTTAAACGTAATACAAACAGCTTACGTACTGGGACATGAAAAGGTCGAAAATAGCGTCATGTAATATGTGAATGCTCCCAAAGACCAACTACTGAATTTAATATGCATTAGGTCATTTATCATTGATAAGAATGAATAATTTATCAATTGAATTGCATTGCATTTATTTCAGAGTCAACCGAGTTCTCCAGAGAACATGTTTGGAAAGTCAAGCTTGGACGAATTTAATTTTGTCGACGTCGAAGGAGACATTGATCCAGATGGTGCTGGACCTTCACAGAAGAAAGACGTTCTTGAAGAAGGTAAATGAATATATTTTAAAATATAATTGAAAGGAAGCAAAATCCAGAGATACATTATTATTATTACACCATTAAGCCGTTTCCCTTTCGGGGTAGGCGTGACTCACTCGGTAGGGAGGGGAGTAGT
>JAAAKG020029027.1:0-12722 GCA_010014905.2 Druon quercuslanigerum | reverse complement strand
AGGCGAGCAACATGCGAAGAGATGTTGGGGGGGGGGGGGGGGGGGCGCCGACCAAGGCGAGGTCATTAAACAAGGGGGGGGGGGGGGGGGCAAATTTTACACAAATCTAATCCCTTCGCTGATGAGAATGTAAAAAGATAAATTCTCAACGAGAAAATTTAATAGTACAAGAAAGACAAGTTATGAACAAAATAGTGAACGAAACAGTTAAAATTTCAACCAAAACAGGTTTGCCATTCCCAAATGATAAAAAAATTTATTTATTTATTTATTTATTTATTATAATTGTTCCTGAAATTGTTTTAAAAACTTCCGGATGCTGCTTAAATTTGTTTTGGAAATTTCGGATTTTTTCTTTTAATAAACTCTTAAAATATGTGCTGTCAAATAAATAACAATTACAATTTTTTGGCAAATCTTGGAAAATGTTTTTTGATCTTGAAATTTTTCTTAATTCTTAAAAAAGTAGCTCCGTTCCGCTGGCACCTCCACAACGGAAAATCAATATTTTTTCTAAGCCATAATTTCGGGATAATTATGGGCTAATTTTGGGCGGTAATGCCGATTTTTGAGAAAAATAAAAGAGCCCAAAAATCGGCATTACCGCCCAAAATTAGCCCGAAATTATGGCTTAGAAAAAATATTGATTTTCCGTTGTGGAGGTGCCAGCGGAACGGAGCTTAAAAAAGTAAAAAAAAAAAACTGCAAGAAAAATACTATCAATTAAGTCAAGGTTGTCAACTCATTCTAAACGAAATATAACATTTGAAAAAAGTAATAGAAACTTCAAAATTGTACTTCAAGGACAAAAATTAAAACTTGATGGGATTTTCTTTTTTTGCTATAAGAATAATCGGACCAAATTTTTATAATTTTTACGTATAATACGTTTTGAATCTTTATATAGTTCCTTCGATTTAATAAATTAAAAAAGTTATATTTTAGAATTATTGGCGAATTTTTATTTCACCATTTTGAATGTCTTGATAATAATTTTCTACTTGGCAATGGTTTGGTTGTAGATGTTTTTGTTTAATTTTCTAATTTAAACAATAAAGTAAATTTAAGTTAAATTAAATTTAATATTTGGTGAATTATTGTTTTATTCACCAATATAATTAAAGATGACCACAAGGTTGAAAATCAGAGAATAAACGATCTTTATTTATTTCAAGTTGAGTAAGAACATATTACAGTACTTTTGACAAATTTAGTTAACTAATGAATATTCTAGGTTTTTTGTTGGAGTTTATATAATGTACTCGTTATCTCGTAAATTATAATCATCAAACTTGTTCTTCACATACATTTATTTTCCATCACTCGTCTGCAAGGAAAAACTTGATTTACTAAATTTATTGACAATTGATGTCACAATTTATACAATATTTTATATTTTATGGAAAGACGGTTTTTAGATCTATTTTAAATTTGTTTATAAAATTTTTATTTTAAAAAGGTTGCGATCGAATGAAAACTTCTCTGCTTTAACTGTTGTTAAAAATTGTGATTTTCAAGAGAAAATCGTCTAGACTTTTTATTTGTTAATAAGAAATTTTGCAGGCCAACCAATGGGTTATGAGTTGCCTTTTAATGCAGGTTTCAAAATTACAGGAAAATTAACAAAAAAATTGAATTTTAAACAAATATGTTGACTTAGTTCTGAAAAGAAAAATCTAATAGTTCGTTTTAGGCATGTTTTATGTGAAGGTTGTTTTGTTTATAAATATTAATAATTTAATATAAATATTTTGTATAATTGTTTATGCATTGTGGCAGTACATTTTTGAGATCTGGAAAATTATGGCTTTTAGAGGAACGGAAATTTATCAAAAGTATATTGTTATCAGGCTGTTAATAATAATTTTTCACTGTACGAGAAAATCTCATGAGCGTATCAAATTTTGTTTTTCCCTCCAGGGATTATTAAAACAAAAATGTAAACAAATATATTTTCTTAATTCGACACGTGGGGAAGAACTGTCAACTTGAGTGCCAAAAGAAGTAATTTTACATTAAAAAATTTTTATTTTCTCTAGTGAGCTTTTTCATATTTATTAGCGAACAGTGAGTCATTAGAGATTAGCAGAAAATTTCTAATTCGGGTGGTTAAAATATGTCCTGAGTCAATACTGGAAAACTAATTCATTGCGAAAGAAATTTATTCAGGACTGTTTACAATAATTAAAAAAGCTGTAGATATGGAAAAGTACCAGAATGGAAAAGTTAAATAAAACGTCATTGATGTTTTTACATTTTTAACTCTATTGAAACAAGAAGAAGGCCATATTGAGAAATTCGTATAATAACCCAGTCTATTTCCCTTTAAAAATATTGCCATCTGATTATTTGAACAAACTTAAAAAAAAATCTTTACCATCGGAAAATCACAGTAGATCAATATGGGATTATTATAAATCAATATGCCTCCATAAAAGCCTTAAAAATTACTTTAATTCTCATCTTGGAATCTTAGTGGAATAAGAGCGAATCATATAATCACTTAATTAAATGCTTTTAAACAATTTTATGCAACATTTCAGTATAGCTTATTTATGAAAATATTCCATCGGGAGTTTTATTTTTCAGGATTTTTGACTTGCCCCCATAGTAAAGATTTTAGAAGATTTTGAAGAACAAATTAAGATTTTTAAGAATTTTAGAAGGTTTAATGAAAATAAAAAAATCTTGCGAAGATAACTCGGCAAATAAATTTTATTATTTTGATAAATTCATTTTTGAGAAAATATTTAAAATAACTGTGAAACATTTCAAAATATTGCCAAAAAGCGTAAATGATAGAAATATTACCGAAAATTAATTAATTTAATTCTGAAATTCCTAAATATCTTTTCAACGGATTCGAATCTTTACTAAAAATTGTAAAAAGTTCTTGTTTAATTTTCTAAATATTTTTTCGATGTCCAAAATATGGAAAAATCTTTTTGAAATTTGTCAAGAATCTTAGAATAATTATTACTATGTCTAAGATTAAAAAATCATTTCAGTGAATATTTAGTAATGTCTTGTTTTCTTTTTTGTTGCAGGTAAGTTCCGGCTGTGATTACAAGGTTCTCATGTAGAAAACATTTTGAAAAAATTCTCCAAATCCTGGTTGTGAAATTTATATTTTAAACTCTGGCACGTGTATTTTACCTTGAAAAGATCAAAGACTTTAATAATGTGTAATGATTCAATGTAAAATGACTCTTCGACAAATATTTTTCAGTCGAGACCTTTATCTAATTAAAATTTGTTATATATGTCCCTTTTTCATCTTCAGGCGAAGAAAATTGAAGCGTAAAATAATATATTTAAAATCTCATGTTAATTAAAAAATGAGGACATTTCTTTTTTAGGAAAATAAAAAAAATGGTTATAATATTAGTTTCTGATTAATAATAGTTCCCGAAAAAAGTAAATATATTCCCACACTGTCATATTCTCGAAAAAATTAGATTTAGTAGTAAACTTGAGATTTTGATGATTTTGTAGATGAAAGTCAAATTGTCAATTATAAAATCCTCTAAATTGAAAAAATTTCTAATATAAATCATAAAAGTTATGTAATGCAACCCATACTAGCAGGCTCATAATTTTCAAATATTTTAATTTGTGTGCTACTTGTGCTATAAAATGATACACGTCTTTCTTTTATTAAACATTTCGAAATTGTTTAATGAATCATTTACATCAATAATCTTAGCAGTAATTGTTTAATTTACCATTTTCTTTATTCTCAATGCTCGTTACACATTATCTATGATGCCTTTATTTAAACTTTATAATTTTCTAAGTAAATCTTATGAATCGATTTCTACAGTACCTTTCTTTTTATTAAATAATTGATTAATATTTACTAAAGTATTGAATTGTTTAAATGAAATTTTGTGGCCACCCAGTTGCAGTTGCTTTCTCCTGGCGTTTACGCTTTTAGTTAAAAATGTTGTCATTTGTTTGAAAATGTAAGTATTTTCATAGATTTAGAAAATTACCTTTATGTTGCAAAATTTACATTTTGGTTTTGAAAATTGAACTGAAATCTTTTTTGGTTAAAAATTCAACTCTTTTACATATAATTTATGTTTTGGCTTTGAGGTTTAGCAATTTGGATAATAATTTAACTGAATACTTTTCTTTGATTCAAAGAGAGGTCGCATGGACCATCTTCCTTTAACTATTTCATGTTTGCTTGAAAATGTATCTTATTGGTTGAAAGTTAAACTTCCTGAAAAAAAATCGTTTTGTTAATGTTAAACATCCAGAACATTCAGAATTGTTAAGTAGAATTTAATATTCAAAGCCTTTCATTATCTTTGCAAGTATGTTAGTTTGTTAGCACGATAACTTTCGAAAGAATTGACCGATTGGATTAGCCTGTGGGGCATTCTTTTACTTTTCTAAACTAAATGTCAAGTACGTTAGCCAGTCATTTTGAATAAAAAATTCAAAAAGTGAGCGCATTTTGAATATTTTTGAGACCACTTTTTTCAAGATTCCATAATTCTCTGTAAGTATATTCATAGTATTTAAAATGACTAACAATTTATCCTTATGACTTTGTTTCATAAATCTAAAAATTACCAGAGTAATATGTGTAACGTTTAATTCGTAAAAATAACATTCGGAAGGAGCAAATTCAGTTTACGAAATACGACAGAAGTGGCAATAAAATGTTTAACAACAAAATTTGTTTTAAAGAATACACATTTTTTTAGACGAGATAATGAAATTACGTCTGTTTTGATACCAATGCTAAAGCTAGACTGCCATGCTCTAGGAAAAGGATTTGTATTTATATAATTTTTATTTTGACACTTGTTTATAAATTTTTATAAGAACAATCAAATACTGGGGACTTTTTTTTATCTATCCTGCATTATGAAGAATAATATAAATATTTATTCGCTTTTGGTTGGCTTAACTTGTTCTTCATTCATCGTGATAATGTATGTTTTGTAAAGGATTTATACGGCTTTTATGCGTGACAAACAATTCTTTAATTGATCCTCTTAGTTTCGCTCGTTCAGAAATATACTTTTGCAACGTAGATGCTACAAAAATTTCTCGCTGCTCGCTAAAAAACGGAATTAGTAAGCATGGCTCAAACTTATTTACTCTAAAACTTTTTAAACGATCCGAATTTTTTTTTTTTATTATCTCATTTACCTTATTCGAAATAATTAACTTTTCTAGCAGATTTTTCGATATCGTTTTTATATGTTGTGAAGCAACTAAGGCGGAGTAACTTCACTATTTTTTTTGTTATTGTTTGGAATGATAACGGTCTATGTGGACAACCTGTTTTAAAGTAATCAAAGACTATTTGGCGATCCCAAGTGCAATCGTACTTTGACTTTTGTGGATTTGCAACTGAAACTTTTTTGGTTAAATTATTAATAATTTTTTTTAAATTATTATATACAGTTCTGAAATTTTTTATTTTTGACAATGCACTCAGTTTTTCACTATTGAATTAGGAAATATCTGAACAACTAAAAGTGATATTTCGTCGTAAATACAATCGACAATAATTTGAATTTCTTTAAACAATATTGTTTTATAGAATTAATTACGCAGTTGATGTAATTTTTGCTATGATTTAAACAATTAATAATCATTTATTTGCGTCTTCATACGAAAGGTGGAGAAAAGTCTTGTTTTTTTAAAATCTTTTACACCATGTCAGTTATTATTTAGTATTTTCTTATATCAGAACTTACATCCTAATGGCTTAAACAATAATTATTTTTTTCAAGTAGAATATTTTTTCCATCTTTTCTATGAGAAGGCGCAAACGAATGATTAATAATTATTCAAATAATTCCAAACTATCTCACAAAAAATATGACTCGGAGCATTCATTACCTGCGCCGTTAGTTAAAGAAAATAAAACCTTTACGGTTTAAACGCTAAAAAAAATTTTTTAAGCAATTGAAAAATGTCGTAAATAAAACAAAAGTTGCTTCTAATATTCGTTAATTGTGTCATTAATTTTGAAACAAAAAATTACAAAATTTCTTTTTTCGGAAAATAATATAATGGTTCTAAAAAGGCTGTATAGTAACGACGTATTTATTTTACTCGAAAACAATAATTCCCCGAAAATTATATTTTATAGGAAACTTGAGAATCAAACTATAAATGCTTAAATATTCTTAAATTTGTGAAGATTTGGAAGATCAGCAGTTGTTTTTCCATTCCTGAATCCAACCAATGGAAGAAATTTCAACTGTAAATCAAGAAAATTACAGAATTTAATTCTAAATTATGAAAAAGAAGTTTTTTCGATTTTGATGATTAAAAATTTAGAGTTTTCTAGATTCGATTATTTTTAAAATAAAAGTCTGGTTTTGTTTAAAATCTTGCAAATGGAAAAAATTTCGCATGTAAATTGTAAAAATTACGCAATGCAACAAATACAAGCTGACTTATAAATTCAAGTGATACTTGTGTCATTGAGTGATTTGTATTTCTGGAGGGAAAACAACATTGAGGAATGATGCACGTCTCTAAAAAAATAGATTTCTTCATAATTCGTTTATCAAACATTTCGTAATTATTCATTTAATCGTGTACATCAATAACCTTATTTTTATTTGTTTAATTAATAATTTTGTTATGATTCTCAATGCTCGTTCCACATTATTTATTATGTCTTGATATTGATTTCGTAATTTCGTCACCGAATTCTATGAATCGATTTTTATTCAAATTTATTTCATTAAACAGTTGACCAATATTAATTAAATTAGATAATTTTTTAAACAAAATTCTACGGTCACCCTGACATAATATTTTTGTTATTAATTTGTTTTTTTATTATTTCTATTTCTTTTTTTTCAGCTGCTTTATCCTAACGATTATATTTTTAGCTAAAAATTTTATTACTGGTTCGAAAAAGTTGTTATGTTGGTAGATTTAGAAAATTACCTTTTTTTTTGAAAGTTTATATTTTGGTTTAGAAAATTCAACTGAAATCTTTCTTGTTCGAAATTCGGCTATTTTTTTGAAAGATCTTCTTTGTGAATTGAAAAGTTTACTTTTATGGTAAAAAAATCATATTTTGGGATTTAAAATTCAACTCTTTTACATAAAACATATATTTTGGCTTAAAGGTTTAACAATTTGGGTGAACGTTCTTTATTAATTCATTAATGAAAAACTAAGCTTAACTTTGCTGTTTTACCAGAAAATTCAATATGGTGGCATTTATAACAAAAGACATGGAAAAATTTAAGACAAGAAATTTTTGCTGCTGGATTGCGTATAGAAAGTTTTTTTTTCATGTAACAAAATTGGCATACAGAAGTGCACAAACAGATTAAACTTTCGAGAAATGGAAAACAACAACTTTAAAATTCAAGATGGATGTCTCAAAATGGCAAATTTAAAAAAAAGAAATTGTTATTTCGACCCTCAAGTGACAGAAATGATATTGACTATTACCCTTGCAACCTATATATTTTTTTCATAGCTTTTCGGGTCACTTATTACATAACCGGTCGCGAAATTGCAAAATTAATTTGTTTAAACTATCTGTTTAAGCAAATTATTCCGAAGAATTAGATTGTTTACAAGATGCATATGCTTTTCACGGTTTTTGGATCCGCTGAATACGAATCTGGTGTCAGATTCGCAAAATCAATATAATAATACTTTTTTTATTTTAATGTAAAAGTTTGCAAAATCGATGTATTTAAATAATTTTTTAAACAACAAACTTAATGGTTTCAAATTCATCTTTTTTTGTTAATAATTCTTTTTAAATGAAACTTTGAATGAACAGAATTTCACACAAGAATCTAATGAAAGACAACTGGAAGATTCTTTTTTAGTGATACTATTTATTAAACATGTGTAGACATACATATATTATTTCAAACAATTATTTTCAATATTTCCAATAATAAGACGAAACTGCCGTAGCACACGGGACACACGGAATCTTAAATTTCCCGAATTACATTGAATTGAATGGTTAAAAAATAACTAGCTATTGCTTTCTTTGAATTGAAAGCGGGTGTTCCTCTATACCGCTCACGTACCACTTTACCCCACAAATCGCCTCTAACTTTGCCGCTGAAGGTCTTCCAATTTTTTTAAAAAAATAATTTCTAATGGGTCAAGGTACCTTATACCCAGATTTGGACCTTCCCTTCTTAGTACCACTTTATAGCCTTGATAACATATATAATGACAACGATTTTGCGCGTTCCAAAATACGACAACTTCATTTAAATTGTTTACCGCGACTTGATGCTTTCCTACTGATATTGGAAAAAGTTTCCACTTTGTCGGTTTCAATTTTCCATCCGGTAACCGCTCATATTCCTCGGGAGCCAAATATTGAAAATCACTAGGAAAATAGAATTCTGCCTTATGTAATGCCAGCATTGTTACAGGAATTCCTTCTTTATTTAAACGCACCTGAGAACGCGTCCAAGTTCCAGAATTTATTTGTTGAGTAGAATGCTTCTCAGAAATCACATAGAAATGTGTCGTAGTCGTAGGAATTCTTTTTTCAGTAGAATGCGCCTGGGAACTTGATTCTGTAAGAGAAAATTGAATTAGATTTATTTTAAAATTGAAGGAATGAAAAAGTTTAAACACTTCTCGAATGTTTTCTGCTTGATTTCAACCCATGATATGGCCTAGAAAAGGTGTGGTAAAAATCTGAAATTTAGATGAAGAGACCTTCCAAATCTTATCTTTAATTTGAGCCAAGAAAATTGAAAAACCCTTCAATGGTTCCCGAGCTAGGACTAAAAATGTCCAAGCGTCAAGATTGAGCGGCTTGAGCAGAAACTCGACGCTTCAACATTTTTAGTCATAACTCGGGAACCCGTTAAGACTTTTTAAGTTTTCTTGGCTGAAATTAAAGATAAGATTTCAAGGATTCAATTTTTTTAAATTTTATATTTTTAACACAACTTTTCAAAGACATGCAACGAGATCAACTCGAGGTACAAAAATTCATAAATTTTTAACCAAAGATTTGAGTTTTCAGTTGAAAAAGATTCATGTTCAACCAAAAATGAGATAGTTAAATTTTTCGTTCGGTAGAATATTCTGTAACTGAACAGATTATTAATAATTTGAAGCTGTTTATTAAATTTTTATTTCTACTTAGGTTACCTTGATGATTCTGTCGTCGACGACTCTTCCCAAAATTTGTTAAGAAGTCGATTTCTTTGGGCGGTGCTTGGCCTGACGATATTTCTGTGAAAAGACAAAAAAAAAGGGTTATGAATTTCCAATTTTCCAAATGTACTAAAAATAGTCAAAGTCGTAATTCGATTATTACATTTTATTTTGTATAAGTCAGTTACAGCGGTTTAGTTTCTCTATTGTAAAAAAATTCTTTGAGAAATAAACAAAGCTAATCTCTAATCATATTTCAGTTTTCAATAATATTTTGTTTTTAAATAAAAAGCAGTTGAATTCACCCAAGAAAGACAAATTATTAACAAAGTAGTTAAAATTACAACCAAAACAGATTTTTCATTTCTAAATAATAAATAATTTATTTGTTTATTATAATTATTCCTGAAATTGTTTTTAAATCTTCCAGATTCTGTTTTAAAATTTTTCGAAATATTTGGACTTTTTCTTTAAATATGCTTGTAAAATTGTGTTGTAAAATAAATAATAATTTTAAATTTTCTGGGAAATCGTTTGAAATTTTATTTTTTCTCTTGAAGTCTTTCAAAATTCTTAAAAAGCTTCTAAATTTTTCTTTTGAAATTTTGAAAAACTCTCTCTTGCAAAATTGAAAAAATTTGCTTTAAAATCATGTATATTCTGTTCCAAAATTTTAAGAAATCATTTAAAATTTAGTATTACAAACCCGTAAAAAAACCGAAATTTCAAAATAAAAAAATAATTTTTTTTGTAAAGCAAAATAAAATAAACTCAAAGTAAAATATTACAAGTAGAAATCAAAGCTTTCCAACTAATTCTAAAAGAAACATAGGTTCAAAAAAATGATAGAAACTTAAAAAATGTATTTAAAGGAAAAAAATGAAAACTTAAGGGGATTTTCTTTTTTTTTTACTATAAGAATAATTTCGAGGCATGCACGTTTCAAATTTTAAAAATTGCTAGTAACAGTGGTAACAACTGAGTTTATTCAAATTTAAAGGAAAACTTTAGACTTTTCGCTCTGAGAAAAATAATGTCAAATTTTCATAATTTTTTTGTAGTTTAATACGTTTTCAAAGTTTTTTTTGTGGCAGATGTTTTTGTTTAATTTTCTAATTTAAAGAATTTAATTGAATTAAGTTCAATTTAATTTAAACTTTGTTTAATTATTGTTTTATTCACCAATATAATTAAAGATGACCACCATGCTGAACACCAGGGAATAGACGATCTTCATTTTTTTTCAAGTTGAGAAAGAACAAATTACAGTATTTAAAAAAAATTGTATAACTAATGAATATTCTGGGTATTAATTAGGGTTTATATATACTCTATTCGTTATCTCGCAGATCATAATCACCAATATTGTCCTTCACATACATTTAGTTTTCACAACGCGTCTGCGAAGAAAAGCTTTATTTACTAAATTCATTAAAAATTGATATGTCACAGTTTATACAATATTTTATTTTTTGTGGAAGGATGATTTTTTGATCTAAACACGAATATTAATTCTACAAAATATTGAGACAATGAAAAAGACGTACGTCATTCTTTAAAATATTTCGTTTAAGATTTTAGAATTCGTTTGAACAATTTTGTATTTCAACATCTTCCTATCGGATAAAAACTTCATTGCTTTAATTGGTGTTAAAAAATGGTGATTTTTAAGAGGAAATCATTTAGATTTTTCATTTTTAATACAAAATTTTTTAGGCCAACCAATTGTTGACTTTTAATGCAGTTTTCAAAAGTAAAGTCAAATTGACGAAAAATGAAATTCCATGCAAATATTTTGACGTAATTTTGACACTATCAGTTGGAGTGACAACAGAAGTAATTTTAGTTTATAAAATTTTGTATGCTCTCTAAATCAAAATTGGTAAAAATTAATTAATTACTAGTGAGCTTTTTATATTTATTAGCGAAAATTGAGTCAATAAAGATTAGCATAAAATAGGTTCTAAAATAAATTAGTATAAAATAGTTTAAAAATTTATAGATATGGAAAAGTAGAAGGATAGAAAAGTTAAATAAAACGACCCGAAAATTTTTACAATATTAACTCTACTGAAAACAGAAGAAGGCCATACTAAGAAATTTTTGTAATGACCCAGTCTCTTTCCCTTTTTTAAAATATTGCCATCTGATTATTTGAACAAAGTTGAAAAAAAAATCGTTTAAAGATTTTGATTCAAAATTAAGACGGTTTTTAAGAATCTTGGAAGGCTCAATGAAAATGAAAAAATGTTGTCAAGATAACTATGAAAATGAATTTTTTTATTTTGATAAAATAATTTTAAGACAATATTCAATATGACTGTAAACCATTTCAAAATATTGCCAAAATTGTTGAAAAAGAAACTGGAAGTGTTTAAGTCCATTTTTTTATTTTTATAGAATTTTCAAAATTTTTGGAAGAGTTCGAGTCAGCTTAAATGTTCGAAATATTGCCGAAAATGTATAAAATATTTTTAAATTTTTTCTGAACTTTGTTTGTAAAGATTCTATCAATTACAAATTTTTTTTAATTTTCTAGATTCTTTTTCGGTATATCTGAAATATTGAAAAATCGTTTTGAATTTTTTCAAGAATCTTAGCGAAATTAATACTAATTTTAAGTTTAAAACAGTAATTATTTATTAATTTTTTGTCTTCTTTTTTGTTGCAGGTAAGTTCCGGCTGTGACGACGTATTTAAAAATGGATAAAAGGAAATAATTTATTATAGCGCACTCTACAAAATTATTTGAGTTTGATAAAAATTATTTAAAACTACTACATTCATTCTTCATGAAATACCGTCTGAGGCCTCGGATTATAAAACTTAAAAAAATGTTTTAAAAAACTTAAACTTAAAAATATATATTTTAAAATTCTAATATTGAATATTAAACGCAATCTACAAGGTGATCATGTTTTAAACAAACTTAAATATTCAGAATATGCCGAATTTTTTGGCAATTTTTCCCTTACGAGATATTTATTTATTTTTTTTTTTAATTTAGAAAAATTCCAAAGTTTCGAAATTTATAAGTTAAATTCTCGCACGTGTATAATCATTTTACCTTGAGAAGCTGGGAGACTTTAATAATGCGTAATGAGTAAACGTAAAATCACTTTTCGACAAATATTAGTCAGTCAATACCAAACGGAAAAAAAATTTCAATGAATTAGCTGAATTTTCAAACCGAGACATACTTTTTTTACTGAAATTATTAATTTTAGCAATGATTAATTTAGAAAATAGTTTTTTTTTAAATACTATCTTGACCATGAATCTGATAGAAAAATGCTGTTTGGTGACCAAAATTTAATTTACTGAATTTTTTTCGGCAGATAAAGAAATGGAAAAGAATAATTCCCAAAAATAGTAAATAAATTCCCGAACTATCAAATTCTCGAAAAAATTAGATGTAATAGTAAACTTGAGATTTAAAACACATGTTCCTAAATATTCTTGAATTTTTAAAGATTTTGATGGTCAAAAGTTGTGTTTTTTTTCAGCGTCCAAAAAATTGAAGAAATTCCTAATGTAAATCATAAAAATTACAGAATTTAATAAGCAAAATTTCAAAT
>JAAAKG020029026.1:0-44671 GCA_010014905.2 Druon quercuslanigerum | reverse complement strand
ATAATGTTCAAGTGGGCAAAGCAAAAAATGGTTCTTTGAAAAGAGGCTCAATTACAATTGAGATCCTTTCGAACCCAAAGTGTGGGTCATTTAGAGCTCATTTATCGTTTTGGGTTCTTTTTCAGCAAGTGGGGTTCATTTTTATTGCAGCTCCTTTGGAACCAAAAATGAGTTCCAATGGAAGACTCAGTTTTTTCTGTGATTGGTCTTATATTTACTTTCATCTGATTTAAATTTGAAGTTAACTTGTACATTTTTAGACGCAATCTCATCTAAAGTTTATTTTTATACTGAAAAATGATTTTAATTTGTTTGGAAGAATGAGAATGTTGCATGAAATAAGATAAACATATTTTTAGAAGCTTGAAGCAGTGGATAACGTTATGGAGAAAAGAAAATTTGTGTATTTTTCTAGTACTTGAGAAAAATTCTAGTTTACGTGTATTTGGTCACATTCAAACAGATGTGATGTCATAGAATCGACAAAAACGAGACATGGAAAATATAAGCCGAATCAAGCGAGGTAAAAGATGTAAACAAAGAATTGATTGGAAAATCAGAGAATTCCCTAAAGAAGGTAAATTAATAGCTAAGAAGTGTTTTGGGACTGGATATGATTCTAGGGAGGATAAAAATTTGAATCAAACTTGAATAAAATTTGTATTCCTTTACCGCAAAACATACAAACACGTCGGCTATGGGCAGACGCTATATTTGGCCAGACTTTCAATTCTTTCCTTTGTAATTATGATTAATTATTATTCAATAATAATACATTAAAGCCATTCAGAGACATTTATACTTTAAAATGCATGTTTAGAAACCATTTTTACTTTCTTCTTTTAATTTGCAACATTGGGGTAGTTTGAGTTTTCCCGCGAATAATGATGTCACAAAGATATAGCCAATACTTGCGTTCGGCGAAAAATGTTGCGAGCGGGAGCAATATTCAAACTTTTTTAAGGAAAAAACATGTTTCTTATTAAAAAAAAATCTTTCTTCTTGGAATACAATAATGAGTCACTAAAGAATCAAAAAATATTTTTATCTCATTTCATGCAACATCCCCATTCTGACATTAAAGCTTCCAAATTTTTATAATCCTAATTTGGAAAACGTCAAAAGTCTCTTTTTCTCAATTGAGCGACTTTATTGTGATCTTTTTTTAAGTTTAGTCACAAAGGTAAATGTAGTTTTTAAGAGAATTTTCCAGACTTAATTAAATAAAAATGAAAATTATATATTCTTGGATATTGGGAAATGCGAATGCAATTTAATTTTCAAGGTTTTCGAATGAAAAATTTAATAAGCCTCGCTCATGTTACATAACACTGAAGAATTAAACATTTTGCATTTAAAAATTTTAAAAAAGAAGTGATTTCAAGTATGTATACATCATTCTTTTTCTATTTTTTCACGATTTTATTATTATTTCTATAGTTTTATATGCTCCATATCCATTGTCGACATGATTAAAAAGAATGATAAATGTTCTTCGGCCGGAAATTACGTTTGACAATGGTACTATTTTGTCGCATTGGAAACTGAAACTGCGATTCCTCCAATCTATAGCGAATAACCCCTTTCAATCGTGTTGTCCCTTGACCCTTTGGCTTAAGCGATTAAATATATTTAAATTTGTCTAGCAATTCAAAATTTTTCCTCCTATTCAAGTCTCTTAAAAAATGTTACTCTGGATACCAAGTGTGGCCTTTTCAAGTCCATTGAACTCAATTTCCATATTTGAATTGCCACAACATTGAAAACAACTTTCGACAATAAAAAGAAATAAGATTTCACAATATTTCCCCTATTTCCCTCGTTTTCCCCTTTTAAAAAAATTCCTCTTGTTTGCCCTGTTTTCAAGAAACTTCTCCTTTTACCCCTCTTTTTCGTTTTTTTTTGTCTTAATGCGAACACAATTAATAGAATCCAACAAGGAAATCGAACTATTTTTCTTTGAAAGTTAATTATTTTTTGATGAAAAGTCTACTATTATATTTTTGGTTCCGAATTTATCCTCTTGTTTTCACTGTTTTCAAAAGACAATTTCCCTTTTTCCATTTTCTCTTTTGTTTTTTTTTGAAACGCGAACTGAATGAATAGAATCCAATCGGAAGATCGAAATGTTTTTGGTTGAAAGTTCATTATTTTGCGTTGAAAACTCTACTGTTATATTTTTGTTCAGAATTCAAGTATTTTGGTTAAAAATTCTACTATTTTGTTGAAAATTTATGTTTTTTTGTCGAAAATTAAAATGTTTTGGATTGAACATTGATCTTTCTTTTTAGAAAAATCATCTTCCGCGGTTAAAAAAGAATTTTTTGTTGGCAAATTCTACGTCTCTTGCTGAGTATTAAACTTTATTTTAAAGAATTCGTTTTTTTGCTTTGAAATTCGACTATTTTATTTGTGGTTCAAGTTTATCTTTTTTTTTGTAATTCGGCCTTACCGTTAAAAAATCATCTTCGTGAGTTGACAGTTCAACTATTTGGTAAAAGTTCATCTCGTTTGGTTAGAAATTCAACTTTTTCTTCGAACTTATTTTCGTGGAAAATTGCCCTATTTCCCTTGTTTTGATATTTGGTCTGTGAAGTCTGCTTTGTTTTCCTACAATACTAATTTCTCGGGAAATTACTTGACATTCAATTAAGCAATTTCATGTTTCATCTGGCATGGTATACTAGTTAGATAAGAAACTTATCTCTTTTTGATATTGGTCTATAATTCCAATAATTTGTATCTGAAATATTATTTCCAATTATTGGAAAAGTGGAATGACATTACGTTGGATGGCTCTTATCAGTGTTATTACAGTGCAACTTATTTGCTCACGTCCGCTATTAATACAGTGTTATTACGTCGTTAAATGCACCATTCGAACTTACTTGACCTCGACTCTTGGCGTATAATTCAGTGTGCTTGCAGGATGCTCGTGCTTATTACGCTACAAATTACGATAATGAAAAAAAATTGACCATGTAGGCTTGTAGGGGATATTGGCATTTGCTCGGTGGAAGGAACAATTTTTCACAAACTGTTTATCGAGACGTTCAAAAGACAAGGCGTTTGTTGTTGCAGAGGGCCACACTCAAACTCTTGATGATATTTATCGTATTGTGAAATTCCGTAAACATTGCCACTCCCAATCTCTCCCGATTATAAAACACTTTTCAGAATAAAACTCCAAAAGTTTAAATACTCTCTGCAAAAAGCATTCAACTCTTATATCCATTATTGACAGGAATCATCTTATCAATTCAAATTTGTAATCACAAATTTCGGATGAGGACCCAGAAGACCTGGAATAATCAGCGCATTGTTTGAAATATTTTTCATTCAAACTAAATCTGAATTGGATAAATCGAGTGTACAGAACATCTAAAATAAAAACCTTCTTTTTTTTTGTTTAAAAGCATCTTTAAAAAAAGTTTTTTTTTTTTAAGTTTGCTAAGCCGTTTCAGTATTAACATGATTTATTATATTGTGTGAACATTTTTGAATTCAAATTAGGTACAAGGTATTTCGTCGTCCCGAAATTTAAATAGGCTGGCTAGTCGTCCCAAATTATTCGGGACGAATAGTCCATCCCAATTTCCAACTCTATAATAGTGCATAAAAGAACTATGAGATATAGCGTATAAAAGAACGTAAAATAAAGAAATAGTGCATACAAAAACTATGAGAACCGTTGCTCGTTATACATCTACGAAATTATGTTATTTAAAGCTAGAATATGCATACAAATTTCCTAAAAAAAAACTTAAGGCTGACAAAATTTAAAATATGTTGAAAATGTGAAAACCAGACACAGAGGTTGTTAGTCAAACATTAATAATTAAGCCACTTGGATTTGAAATCTTTATAGGGGCATTGAAGAATGCATTTAAAAATATTCTAAATATTAATTATAGTAGTGACAAAATGATTAATCTTGGAAATAAAAAACAAATAAAGTAGTCTTTAAATATGAGAACGATGTTAAATAATTTTTTGTTTAACAAATGTTACATTTTTCGGACTTCTTTTATTTCGTTTTGAATGGATTTCCAATGAACCAAGTATATTCAACCTTTAAAAATAAATTCTTTACTAGCAGAAATTATTAAAAATTCATTTATCGTTATTTAAAAATATAACATGTAATGTTCAGTCTTTTCCCTATTTCCCTCATTTTTGTGAAAAAATTACCTTATTTCGCCTTTTTTGAACTCATTTTTCACTGTGATACGTGAAAGTGTTTACAGCTTTACTATTATATTTTATTAAAATGAAAAATTATGTTTAAATTCTATAAATGTAACCTAGAAATTGCTTATTATTACTTATTGTTCTTAAATCAACTAATTCATTTTCATAGATGATAATAATAATTAGGGATATATTTTTCACGTTTCTAAAAGAAATGAGTAATTATCACGCGGAATATTCGGAGCGATTAACAGGATGAATCAGCCAGATTATGTTTACCAGAAATTCTGATTCAACTCGAATTTTCCTCTGCCTTCAAGTAAGGTTCAACTATTTTATCATTATTAGAAAAATATTTACTATTAATGGGCTATGCATAAATTACATAAAGTTTTTTTTTTATATTTTAAACCACGTGCCCCCCTTCCTTAGGGACCGACTATGTTTGTTGCGTTGATTTATTGAGGTGTCATCCAAAAATTAAGTAAGATGATTTGTGTGGGGGGAGGGATTAAATTTAACTGTTTCTTATAAATTAGCAGAGAAGTTCAACTTTCAAGGAAGTAGACGATTTTTCAATGGAAAATATGACACAAATAGAAGAAAACAGTTGAATTACACCAAAAATTCGAATTTGCAACAAAATAGTTGAAAAGGAAATATTTGAATTTTCGATCCGCCAATGAGAATTATTTAACAAGCAGTTGGATTTTGAACCCCGAAATGTGAATTCTCAACCAAAAAGGATAACTTAACGCCCATTTTGATTTCGGCGACAGATTTTTAAATTTCGACTGCAAAAATTATGTCTGACTATGCTCAACAATTTAATCCCTGAATAAGTGATAAAATTGCACGTCTGCCAAACGAAATCTTTTTTATTGTTAAAACATTTTATTTGCATAAACTTATTTCATTACGGTTCCAGGCGTATTTATAATTAACAGAGTTTGTACTTTATATGTATGTTCGTTCCCTAAGTTTTTTAAATCTTAGTAAGATAATTACACTACATATTACACGCGCGACAACCCACCCAAAGTACTACGTCAATTATGCACTGTACCTAATATTAAGAGGGATATATGTGAAAAATAATACGATTGAAAATGCAACTTCTAAGAAATATCTTCAGTATTAAAGAAGAAAAATGTCTGAAATTTTGAAGAATAATTTAGTTTAGATATTTCTGTTTAACAAGGTGTCTCCTCGGGTGTCTCTGATTCATTGTTTGGGGGGCATTTTTAATTGATCGTTTTTCGCAAATATCGGATCGTTGCCAATTGGCGACGAATGAAACAGTAACGGTGTCGACTAATAGCGATAAATAAACGTTACGTTTGCATTGTTCCGACAGGTGGTTGCCTAAGCCCTGACACTCGATTGAGAAGACAGAGACAATGGTTGACTACTACAGAATCCTCGATGTTTCTCGAACTGCTACCAGCGGAGACATAAAGAAAGCGTAAGTACATAATTTGCAATCACTATCGTCCAATCGATGAATGCAAAAAGATATATCACATAAACACCAATTGAATTCTGAATGCAAAGAGTCTTTATCCATTCGATACTATTCATGGAATCCCAGTTATACTTTGGCTGCATTCTTTTAAGGATTATCATCCGTCAGAAGAACATCAGAATTCATCCAGAAAAAATTCTACTTTCCATTTATGGTGACTGATTCCCTCCATTTGCTTCATTTCCCAGACAACGAAATTCCCTGTGCAGGGTGGGTGGCCTCTCCCCCTGGAGGACCGGGAGAAACTTACAACGGTAGAAAATAAGGATAAAAAGGGAGGGAATTACTTTCAAATTGGAAAGCATGTAATTTGCAATGTTTAGAATAATGAAACTAAAGGTTCATAATACTTCACGCAATATTTAACATTCTGCAATTTTGAACGATGAAAATGAGAGAGATTCTTTTTTTACAGTAATCACGTTTTCTAGTAAACAAAATCTATCCACTCATTTTGAAGGTCACATGATACATGACATGATTTTTATTAATAATATAATTATTTATCATCTTTAAACTTATCGTTTTGAGTGCAAAATTCTAAAACAATTTAATCTTCAAGGCCTTGAAACTAAAGTTTATGCTGAAATCAATTTTTGATTAATTTTTGGAGGTTTAGAATTTTTAATTTTAGAATATTGTATTTTTAAATTTAAATAATTAAAATTTCAGGATAATTCCGCCCTAAAATATTATGATAAATCAAAAATTGGAATCACATTACAGCAATCTTATTCCATTTTTAGTTCAAGATTAAAAGAAATCATTCCAAATTGAAAAATATTTTATTGCAAAATGTCAAGAACGAATAATAGTTGTGAAGGAAGTGTTAAAAATAATAAAAATAAACTGATGAACTGAATAATTTCAGTAATTTCAAATGGTAATAGGAAATAGGAACTTTTTAAAGAATTCAATTTTGTTTTAAATAATATTCAATTATAAATTTAGGGTTTCACCAAATAGAGCATAGATTGAAGTAAAAGTTTATTAAATCGCAGACCTTTTCTTTTTTCTCCTTTTTTAAAGAATTCTTTTTCCTCTGTTTTCAAGGAAATTTCCCTTTCTTCCCTAAATAGGAACTAAATTAGTACAACCCAATAAGAAAATAAGATGAATTTTGGTTCAGAATTAATCTCCTTTTGTCGAAACTTCGACTGTTTTGTTGAGCATTCGTCTTTTTTGATAGAAAAAGTGGTCCTTTTGAATTGAAAATTCATTTTTCGGTAGCAACGTGATCCTTTTTGGTTAAAAGTGGATTTATTTTCATATAAAAGTCACTATTACTCACTTTTTAAAGAAACAGTAACTATATTCACTTTTTAAAAGAAAATGCTAATATAGTCACTTTAATTCATCTCATCATAAATATTATCTAAGAAAAAATTTAAATAATTCATGTATGTTTATTTATGTCTTCCCCTTTTCTTATTCTTTAGTAATAACTTAATTAATAGAACGCAATACAAAATATAAATATTTTTGTTTAAAAGTTAATTATTTTTGGTTTTGAAGTCTACTGTTATATTTTTTATATGGGTTCGAGGAAGCAACTGTTTTATCTTAAGAATATGTTACCTTTACATTAATGTTATTGAAAATAATTGATCCCCCTATTACTCACCTATTTTCTTGAAAAATCATCCTATTTTCCCTGTTTTGAGAGCATTTTGGCTGTGAAGTCTAAGATTCTTAAAAAGTTTTTGTGGCCACCCTCAAATTTGAAAGTTTTTCAATCCAACTATTACTTTATGATTCAGACATTTAAAATCGTTTTTAATTGAAAAAGCAAATATTTTATCTTGCATATTTTACAAATTGCACTTTTTTTATTCTGGAGGATTTTTAATTCTTTCAAGCCTATTCAGTTTTAACATATTATGTTGAAAAAAATTTTAATTTAAAATAATCTTTATATTAAAAATGTTTTAAAACTTATTTAGTCGTCATTCTTAGGATCTTGCAGCTATTATCTTATTGCATTCTTAAAAGTATTATCACCCGCCAAAATAACACCTAAACATTAGAAGCAATCCAGAAAAGAATCCAGAAGTGTTATAAAAAAGAGACGTAAAAGTACAATTAATCAATGATTTCGACAAACGATATTCGCTAAAAATCAAGGCTTGGCTGTGATGCAATTTTTTGGTTGAGACAAATGGATATATTTATATCATAAATTTTTTATTTCAAAATATTTTTCAACACTCCTTGTTTTGCTAATTCATTCATTTTTTCGACTACTCGTTGTGTGTCCAAAAGTAGAACGTTCATTCTTGACACCACCTGGTCCGAAAATATATAGCTTAAAAATATAAAGTTTACGCTTTGTCCGAAATAAATTCTCCATTTTTAAACCGGGTAAATAAAGTCATTCCTGATTTTTGTTTCGCATTCAATTTGGAAGGTGTTACAAACCCACAGGATTGCTACAAAGTCGACAAGTCTGTTAATTTTATTAGCTCTAAAAATGTAATTAGAAAACAGATGAAATTTTGTACAATTTCTAAAACGATTTTATTGTAGGAAATTTTTGACAATTTAAAAATAATAATTTAATTACATTTACTGATTAGAAAAAAAATCATATTTGAAAGATTTTCAATTTCAATTTAAAAAAAAACATCAAAGTCTTAAGGAATTGACATAAAGAAGTCTCTCACTTTGAAATCATTAAATATTTTCAAATTTGAAAATACTGAAATGCAAAGCTATTTAATAAAAATAAAAACGTTTGAAAACGATTCATATTCAAGTTGCGACAGATTTTTAATGAAAGTTTCAGTTTATAAGTTATTTGATATAAAAACTTTTTCAATAAAAATAAATTTTAAACTTTTTAATATGAAGGCCTTAACTTTTTAAAGTAATTTTTATCGCTTTCAATTTTGGTGACTAACAAATTTTTAATTTTAGAAAGGATTTTTCAATGAAGTAAGTTTCGGAAATGTTTTTATATTTTGAAAACATTCAAGTATATCTGAATTGAATTTTGAAAATCAAAATCTAAATACTTCGATTTTGGAGACATTGAAACTTGAAACTTTTTGCAAGTTGGTGAGTTTCAAAATTTGTCTTTCTTCATCACATTGGAGCTTTCGAGTTAGAAGCTTTTATAGTTTGATTTATTTCGAAACGTACAATTTAATGTTACATATTGATAACAATATACTACGAAAACTTCAAATTCATAAAATCTATAAATGTTTTTTATTTGGAAAGAGTGAAAAAGGTCAACTTTAGAATTGAAACCTTTTGTAATTTAGTTTCAGTATTTTATGAAGGACATGCATTTTTTAAAGAATTCTACTTATTTTTCGGATTTAATTAAGCATTGATACTTGGGTAGCACTCACGTTTTAAACTAGCTCTTCTATTTATGATGTTCAGATTAAACTCTCGTACAATCAATTGGCGAAAACGGTCGTAACCGTTTCTGCCTCTCATCTGTCTCTTAAAGATGGATAGAGTTCTGAAAGCAAATGGTGATGAATGGATCGTACAAGCTTTAATCAAAGATTGAAGAAGATTCTCTTGCCTTCCTTCAACGTCTCACTAGTCTCATAAAATGATCAGACAGAACATTCAATACTTTTTTTTCTCAATTCTTCATTCCGACAAAGCTCTTTTGCATTAAAATCATGAAAAAAACTTATTGAAAAATTACAAATTGTCATCTTAAATAAAAATGTATCACTGGAATTCCTGTTTTTCCCCTTTTCCAGAAGTCTTCTTTTCCACCTTTTTCTCGTTTTTTTTCTCGATTAAATGAGACCTGAACTAATATAACCTCTTTAAGAAAATCCAAATTTATTGGTTTAAAAAGTAATACTTTCTAATTGAAAAATCTACCGTTATATAATTTGTTGAGCCTTAACTATTTTGTTAATAAGTCATCTTTTTTCTTTTAAAATTCTTCTTTTTTGGTTCTGTTGAAAATTACATTGTTTTGATGAAAATTCAAAATTTTGTTAAAACTCATTTTTTGGTTGAATTATTTTTATATTAAAAGTCTCTCCTTTTGGTTTGGTAATTATCTCATTTAGTTAAAAAATTTAATTATTTTATTAAAAATTTCACTATTTTCTTAAAAACTCATCTTTTTGTTTGCTTAAACATATCTTTTTCGGTTGAAAGATAATTATTTTTATTCGAAAAATCCACTATTGTATTTTTAGTGCAGAGTTCGTCTTATGATTAAAAATTCTACTATTTGGTTGAATCTATTTCTTTTTCTTTTTTTGAGAAGTTTTCTGCTATATTATGAGCCCAGAATTCATCTCTGTTGTCGAAAATTCTACTCTTTTGTTGAACATTCGTCTTTTTGGATAGGAAATTCCCACTTTATGATTTATGATACTATTCTATTTCTGATTCATAATTCATCTATTTTGGTAAAAAAATCTACTATATAGTTTAAAATTGAATTCTTTTGTTAAAAAAACTCTTTTTTGCTATAAAATTGAACTGTTTTGTGGAACATTCGTCTTTTTCGATAAAAAATTGAGCTGTTTGTTTGAAAATATGATCATTTGCTTAAAGATTCATCTTCGTAGGTTAAATATTAAATACATATTTGGTTCAAAATTCAACTTTTTTTTGCAAATTTGCGTCTTGCTAAAAAGTTCAATTATTTTATTTTAATCGCAATGATTCAGTTCAAACTTAATTTTTGGTTGAAAATTTATCTTTCTGGGTAGAAAAGTCTTCTTTAAAAAATTGACATTGTAGCTTGAAAACTTAACTTTTTTGTTGATAAAAATGCATATTTTTTGTTAAAGAATTCCACTATTGTTGAAAATGAAATGTATATTTCTGCTTGAAATTTTAGGAGTATGATGCGCAAGAGAATATTATTTTAAACAAAGTATTACCCTATTATTTCCATATTTCTCCTCGTTTGAGAACATCTTTGGCTGTGAAGTTTGAAATCACTTTAAAAATGATTTTTATTTTATATTTTACCTTGAAGTTCAAAAATGTTTATTTATTTTTAACCCTTATTAGCCACACTGGGTGAATTTCACCCTTCAAAATAAAAAAAATAAAAAATTCTAGGTATAGTTTTTTAAGGATTGCAATAGAGGATCTTTTAGTTTTTGTAATCAAAATTAATTATTTAATTTATTTTTATAAATGGGTGAAGTTAAGGTAATCAGAACTCCACGAGGAGCTCGAAAATTTGTTGGGGTGAATTTCCCCCTGTGTGAATTATCAGGGTTAAAATTCATATAATAACGCAATTAGTATTTAATCGTATTTAATATCGTATTTAATCGTAGTATTTTATTTTCTATTTTTATTATTATTAACATCACTTATATCCGAAAACAATGGAATTTTAAACCGGAAAACAGAGAAAATCATTTGACATTTTTTAAAAGTTTGACTGACCATCGTGACCATCAATAAATATAGTGATTGTAAAAATTAAAAAAATATTATTCAAGACAAATTTGTTATCTTCTTCTCCATAAAAATGTAGAGATGAGGTCAGAATAAAAAAAAGATCACAAGTCGAGTACAAAGCTGATGATGATTTTCAGTTTACTACTTCCTACTTCTCTATTTTATTTTTTCGCAGAAAGCCATTAAAATCTTGCGTAATTCGGGCATTTATTGCTCAGGATGCCACGTTTAGTTCAGTGAACTCTTGAATTTTCTTATTTTTTTAAACCCAGATGCACGTGCTCGAGTTGGAAATAGAAAAATAATCGGGCCTTTTATTACGTTTAGTCCGCTCTCTCCTTTTCCCTTTTCCCCTTTGCTTTCTCGTTGCATTAGTGGTACTACATCCGTGGTGCATTCGAGGTTATCCTCAGAGGTCTGTGACCCGTTTCACGGTCGTGGCACCGGGCAGCCACTGACAGAGAGAAACTGCCTACCAAAATAAACACTATCATAACTGGTAACGCACTTTCAGAACAATTTTCAAAATTATTTCCTGAAAAAGGGACAAAGAAGTTTGCCTGCTGCAATCCAATTTAGAATTCAAGAGTTGAATCTTTGTCCTGACAGTCCTCTTCACTTTGGTAATCCTCTTCCAAGTCTCTCAAACAATAACAATCGAGTTTGAAACACTTCAACGTTGAAGGCAAACATTTTTTAAAAGAGTCTTTTTTTCTGAATAAGAATTCTATTCAAGACCGAATTTGTGGTAATGAGGTTGCTACAGGTCAGGGAATGTCAGAGAATGTAAAAATGATCAGGGAATTTCAGGGAAAATCTGAAAGAGTCGGAGAATTTTTGCTAAACTAATGTTAAAGTTGATAAAATTCTTTATGAATGTTGTCACTAAAAGTGTTGATGATACATTTAAAAATAAAGATTTCTTTGCATTCACATTGTTCATTATGACGCAGATCAGGAAAACCTGAAAATCAGAGAAAAGTCGGGAAATTTTGTTGCTCTAGGAAAAGGCAGTCAGTGAATTCCTTTGGGAAGCACTTTAAGTAACTGTCAAGAATAATCAGGACTGCCACACAGTTACGTTTGGTAACTTTTTACAGATAAGTCACTATTGTCACTTAATTTAATTTGATAAATTAACCCATGGATTAACCTTACTGAATTTAGGTCTATGACTATTTCTAAATTTTCTTGAATTCTCCTGAAATATTATAGTGTATTGTATATGATTCCAAGGAATGTTTACTACATTTAAATAATTTTAAAACATTTCAAAGGATTTTAAAGATTTTATGCTGTTTTTAGAAATTCCAAGGAATTTGCAACAGCTTTGGAAACTTTTTATGGATTTCAAAATATCTCAAAGTATTTTAAATATTTTAGAGTATTTGAAACTTTTTCAATGAATTTTTCATAGATTTTAATCATTTGAAGGGGTTTCAAAAAGACTTCAAAGATACCAAGAGATTTTTCATATATTTCAATAAATTAAAGATACTTTAAGGTATTTTTAAAAATTGCAAGAAATCAAGCAATTTCCAAGGATTTTAATTATTTGGGGGGATTAAAAAAAATGTAATGGGGGTTAAAAGATAAATGATCAAGTTTTAAAGAATTTTGAAGGATTTTAAAAGACATTTGAATGGATTTAACCAAATTTATTCACAACCAGTTAGAGATTTCGTATCGTTTTAAAGATTTGAAGCTGTTTGTCATTAATTTTAATTTGTTGGGAATTCGCCCTGAATTCTGGAATTTTTTAATATTCTTCTGAATACACTAAATTCTACTCGGTTTAATGGATTAAACATTTTTGTTTATTCTTTGCAGGATAAAAGTTTGGTCGTTAAATATTGAAGTTCAGGGAAAATAAAACATTAGCCACTGAAAAATCAGGGAATTATGTTTGGCGGTCACGTTTATTATAAATCTCGTATGTCGTAGGAGTAGGGTTGTTTTTTACCTAAAATAAAAATTTATAATAGCCAGGGAATATAAAAATTTGTCAGGAGAAGCATGACACTTTTGCATGTTCATCAAAATAATTAACTGTTTTCTTTTTACAGATACAGAAAATTAGCCCTGAAATGGCATCCCGACAAAAATCCAGAGAATCTAGAAGAATCCAACAAAAAATTCAAGGAAATATCAGAAGCGTACGAAGTTCTAATTGATGGTAAGAATTCAGGAAATTTTTATTTAGTAATGAAATTCGAAAGCAGTTATTATCCATTTTGATACATAAGCCAGAGCTTTGCACTAGCTTTCTCAAGGCCCTTGCAGTTCCTTCTTTGTAAAACAAATTTCTTCAAGATCAAAAGAATTTGCTAAAAATTTAGAACTAGATTAGTTGACAATTAGAGTTGTTGTTTGCTTCGTAGATATCGTGATAATAATAATAGATCGCTTCAATCAATCTTGTATTGGTAGTATTAATTTAATTAAAGCTTTAATCGGGTTCATTGTGATTAGAATCGAGATTGGAATTCATTGACAATGAAAGAAAATAGTTTCGGACTGGCACAATATGCAAGCGTTTTGGCAGTCGTTCTCCTACGATTTATTTCTTCGCGACTTATAAATAAATCCATAAATATAAAACAACTCTATATATAATTATAATTCGCAATTGCTGACAGGAAGGCCTTAATCTTTTCCTATACCCATACAAAATCGCATCGTAGATCTGAAGAATATTAAGAAAGTATATATCAAATTCACCCAGAAATAGGCAATTTAAATTTTCAAGAAATTCGTTTTTTTCCTTACTTCATGATTGTATCAGTTTTAATGGATTTGTTTTTGTGAGGGAGAAGCATGTTTAAAGACACTTTGCACTTCTGAGGCAAAGTTTTAATATCATTAATTTTCCTGGCGTCGATAAAAACATATTATAGAAGTTCATTGACGTACCACCCTGAACTAGGACATGTGCCCATGCAAACGTAAATATTGATTGCGGCTCTCTTTGAGGCAGCAAACTAATAAAAAATTATTTAGCTTAACGTTTTCAATTTCAACATTTTTTGTACTATTTTTCAGATACTTTCCTCAATATTTTTAAATTCCTTTTTTTACAAGCTCATTGATACTTTCTTTTCGCACCAAAGAAACTTGATAACATTTTTTATTCGTACTGCAAGGATCTTATGAATCAACCGAAAAATATCTGTTTGTTCCCGGATTGTCTTGATGTATCGGTATCCAGATGCCAAAAGGAAAATCTACGACCAACGATTGTATCAGAAGGCGTCCTCGAGACCAGGCCGTGGATTCACCTATAGGAGTTTCTTTGATTCTCCCTTCCAGCGATATTTCGGTACACCGTCATAAAAGAACTTTAAGAGTGTCACCGGTGCTCACGACACTTTCAATAAATGCGAAAAGTCAAAAAATTGGTCGACTTTTTACGTTCTTGCATTTTTTTATAGACCCATTTACTACGAAAGCATTGTTTAAAGAAATCCCTCTGCCTTTGCATCACCCCCTTCCTTTTTTAGTTTTTAATCTTTTTAAAAATATTCAACAAGTGATTATAAAATGAATTGGAAAAACTTGGAGAAATTATTTTAGAAAGTCTTTTTGCTTGAATTAATTCCTTTTTTTCATTCACATATTGATCAAGTGGAGCTTTCCACGTAATGATGGTAAGGTTTGAGCAAAGAACAATTTACTTACGCAATGTTACGCAAGAGTAATTTTCAGACTAATGGATTTGACATCGAATAGAGTTAAATGTATAAAAATGAAGTAATTGAAATCGAGCTTCTATAAATATAAATTATTTCCATTCTCTTCCACTTTGGAGTAAGTGGAACTCAATTGCAATTTAATTAAAAATATCTTTTTGTTCTGAGAATTTGTATTCCCGATCCTTGATTACGACCCCTTAAACCTTGCATTCTAAACTCCCTGTGAATAATTTGATAAAAAAGGAGGATTCCACATTCAAAGAGGCACTCAACCTCACGAGTGATTAACCCCTCATAGCGAATCCTTACAATAAAATCTGTTTAAACTGCTTCACTCTTAAAGCTTCTCTCACGGTCGGTGTCAATGACTTTTAATATAGGGACTAAAACCCCAGAAGATTTTCTTCTATAACAAGTTTGTTGTAAAAATTCAGCCAAGATTCGAACGGTTTTTTTAAAATGTTTATCTATTCATTTTTTTCGAATCACATATCCTGAATGATTTAAAAAACAGTAATCTCTCATGACCTGCTCTTCTTGCCTGTTAACAAAACTTGTTTGCTCTTTGTGAAGGAGAGAAAATCGAGACCCCGTATCGCAGATATAATTATTTTTCGATTATTTGTGTTAGTTTTGGATGATTTATTTTTCTATTTTCTGTTGGTCGATCTGTGGATTTTCTCTCCTAAATTTAGAGTGTTGCAGTGGACTTCCAGGGATACTATGACCTCTTGCCATGAACTAACTAGCCTGCATAGTTGCTTTTTAAAGCTTTTACAAAATGTGGTTATTTATTTTAAGTTATTGTGAAATCAAAGTTGATTTTTTGTATCCCCTGTTTGCAGAGCGGAAAAGGCGAGTCTATGATGAGTATGGAAAGGAGGGTCTTCAAATGCCTGGAGGCAAGAGGCGTCACGAGGACGACTTTAGTAACGTCTTCGCAGGCACATTCGTCTTCAGGGATCCCGAAGATGTCTTTGCAGAATTTTTCGGCGGGACGCCGTTCGAAGACTTGTTTGGAGGTAATTTATTCAATTATAACAAATTTTTTAATTTACGATATTGAAATGCTTTTCAATTCTGAGACTTTTGTTGGTTTCGCAACTTTAAAAGTTCTTAAATTCAAATTCAGAAACCTGGTTATTCAGTTTCTTTCAAATGCTGAGAGCTAGGAATATATTTGAAAGCAATTTTATCATTTTTCATGAATTAAAATTTGACAGATATAAGCTTCAAGCTAGAAATTTTAAATTTGGAACATTTTAAAATTTGAAATAATTATTTTAAAGTTGAAAAAATCCCAATGGATAACTTGAAATCAATCATTCAAGACTGCGCAATTTAAATTCTTCCAAACTGAAAGTATTGCAATTGAAACTTTTTAAAACTAAATTTTACTACGTAGCTCAAGAAAAAAAAATCCAAAAATTATTTACCCCTGGCCAAGAAAAATAACATTAAATAAGTTTATTTACAATGAATTGAAGGCTACAAAATATGATATTAGGATACTCAATGTTTAGCAATTTTACATTTAAATTGTATAAAATTGATTAAATTCTGATTGGAACTTTTTACATTAGTAGTGTTTATATTTATGTACCGAAATTTATGAATAAGTAAATGAAACATTTTTCTTTCAGCTGAAATTTATCTTGAAATTTGCATTATATTCGTTTAAAAATGCGATATTGTATTCTTTGTAAATAATTCAATTTTCAAGCAGTAACTTGTGTTTGAATATTTATGTTAAATAACTATTCGCGAATAACTTCAAATTGAAGTGTGTACTAAAAATTGGAAAAATTCCAATTTAAATCGTTCAAAATTGTATAATTTAAGAGCTAAAAGCTTTGATGGCCTATATTTAAAAATTTTCAAATGTGCAGGTCTTAATTTTTAACGTTTTTAGAAAATATTGTTTAATTTTTAAGACTTAATGTATTCAAGTTAAAAGGCCTCAAAATAATAAAGATTTTTTCATGTTTAAGGTTTCGAATTTTGAAAGTTTCTATTTTTAATATTTCATTTGGAAATATTGTCCAATTTTGAAAGGCTTGACATTAATCGTATACAACAAAGTAACATCGATTGTTTGAATTCAAAAATTTTCATTTTTAAACTTTAATTTTTAATTGTGTACGCATAAAAATTGGTATTGTCTCGCTATAAATACCTGAAAAGGATGTCCAGCGTATGGGAAAATCGGATTTTAATTGTGGCGAGAAATGTTTGGGATTTTATTATTGTAGCGGGAATACTGTGTTTGGGAATGTTCAAACGATTCAGAGACGAGAAAAGACATAAGCTTGATAATTAGAAACGGAATTTTTGACAAAAGAAATTGAAACTAAAAAGAAAAAAACGTAGTGAAAAACTAAAGTTTATTTCGTTTTCTCGTTAAAAAAATAAAAGTTTACTATCAACTGGCAACTAAATAAATTTGTTTTGCGGGTTATGAAAATGGGCCTGGAAAAATGATTATTTTCTTCATTTTTATAGTTACTAATTTTTTTAATATTTCGGGAGGCTTGAACAATCTTGCTAAATATTGCTTTATACAAACTGCACCATTGAAGACGTTTCACCTCATCTTAAAAATGACAAGCGAGCTCACAAAGAATTTCACAGTTTAACAGGGGGGGAATTGTGACAGTCTGTAACAATTTCACAGGCTCCCATTGTCAAAAGGTGACAATGGGGGAGGGTTGAAAATTTGCCAAAAAACTGTGACATCCTTATGGAAACTCCCCAAGAGATTCTAAATATTTTCATCTATAGCTATATATAAAAAATTGTTATTTTAAATACTTCAAAACTTCTTAGTGGTAAAAATTTCTTGTATAGATTAAATATTTTTTAGTTGACCTTTAACAGTTATTTGAACATCCGTGTATTTTTTTTTAGGTTGATCTAAAAGCAAGGGTTCCGAGTTGTTAGTTCTTGCGCTAAAGCGTAAATAAAATAAAAGAGCAGTTCCGTGAATTAATATCTTGAAATTTCTCTCCATGTAGAGGGTAAAAAATGTAAATAAAAATAATGTTTAAACAACCTCAAACGTTTTAATCATAAAAAATAACTTTAAAAATTTTAACAAGCTGTGGAAAAAGGAAACCAGGTACAACATTTTTTAGGGTAGTTGAGAATAAAAATTAGTACAAATATTCAAGTAATCATGAAAAGTAAAATTTGTACTTTATTTTGCAATATCTGAATATGCAGCCCCAGAGCTAGGTACGGAAGTAAATATAATATTTATTTATATATAATAGAGTTTAACTCAATGTAGAAAATTTGGCACTTGGGACAAAATCGAGTGCGAAGCACTGATACGTGATGAGAATGGTTTCATTAAAGCCGAAGGAGCTTTTAAAAAAGGAGAGTTCACAATTACCAAATGAGCGCAGGGTACAGATTTTTTTCTAGCTAATTTTCACAAGACTTTTGAATACCGTGGAACTTTTATTGTTAAAAAACTGGGATTGAAAAAGAGATAAACAGAATTTAAGCATGCTCAATCATGAGTTTCTGTATTTTTTATTTTTTCAACTCCCTACATTTTTTCTAGTGTTTTTTGTCATTAAGAAGTTCCAAAATCTATAAAACCATTTTTAAAGCTAACCAGAATTAAAAAAAATTGCTGAGTTTACATTTTTCCCCCGAGATGTACCATTTCTAAGCGGATTTTTATCAGGAGAGTCCTCAAGTGTATCAGAAAAAAGTCGCTTTATTATTTGTAAGGTGTTACTTAAAAAATGATATTAATAACAGGAGCCTGTTATACAGGAATTATCTTTCGCAGAGTAGTATTAAATATAAACATCCATTTTTTAGAAACTTAAATTGACATGTAATTCATTAATATAATGTAGGAACTTTTTAATCTAATGTGTACGGGAATTTTCAATAAGCCGGCGGGAATTGTACGGAAATTTGGTCGTACGCCTCCACTGGACACCCTGTTTAAATTAATGTTCAGTTTTGAATCACGTTTTCTCAGTTTTGAAAGAATGATTTTAAAAAGTCAAAACTGATACGGATTCAAATGCTTCTAAATCTAGTCGATTTCAAATTCTTGATGCTTTTTAGTTTTAAAGCTTTCAGTCTTATTTTATTTATCTTGTTCTTTCCAAATTTAAATTAAATTCCGGTTTACTTTAATCCAATATTAGGTGAAACTTTAAACTATTCATTTTTGCAAAATATTTAATTTAAAAGTTGAAAGTTGAAAATGATTTTAATTTGTTTAAATGTTTAGGTTTCGGTGGAAATATATGGACAGGTGGCAGGCACAGTCATCCTAGTAACAATAGCTTAAGCACATCCTTCTTCTCACCGTTTGCGCCATTCGGTTTTGGTGATCTGATAGGCGCAGGAGGTGGAGGAGGTCCAAACTTTACCTCCTTCAGCACATTCAACAACTTTGGTGGACCCAGCGGCGGAACTACCATGAAGCGAACTAGCACGTCCACGAGGTTCATCAATGGAAAGAAGATCACTACGAAAAAGTAAGATATTCCCGTTTCAAGTTTGAATTTATTCTCCCGTAAAATAAAATGTATATATTTTCCAAGAACTCAAGGAAATAACATTTCAGCCCAATTGTTGCTTCTTCCTTCTTGGGAAGATTCCATATTTTATTACCTGTATAAAATTCACGATAAAGTGGATCGGGCTTTAGAAATGAAAATTCGGAGATCGGCACACTAGAGGCATAAACTATTTTCAGATATCACAGTCTTATCCCTAATTCCCCTACGTTCCCTCTTTTTCCCCTTTTCTCTTTAAATATACAATATTTGAAAATACAATCATTCGTTTAACATCTACAGAATTATTATATTCAAAACTAGAATATGCTGCCGCGAGTAGTGAACGTTTTTTAACATACAAAATTATCTATTATAATTAATTTAGTTCTTTTTTAATTTTACCAATTTTAAACAATTTTGTTCTTGCATAATATATACGTAATAAATATTTTTTAAATTAAGTATAATTAAGCGCAGTTTTTAGTAAATGCTAAATATTTTTTCTTCAAATATACATTCCACGTAATATTTAATTACTTAATTAAAATATTTATCAGAATTTAAACGAAGTGCCTTTTCTCGCTTTTTCTTAAATGAAGGAACCTAAGCTTTTCTTTGAGACCAAAATAAAGCCAAAGAAAGGTCTTTTATTTTTACACTTAATCATAAAAAAAATTAATTTAAACATTAAAACAATTCCTAATTTAAAATTGCTTTTTCTATCACGGTTTAATTTATACATTTTCAAAAATTCAAAAGCAGATACTGTTTTTAGTGCTTAGACAACTTCAAATTAATAGCATTTAAAACAAAAGAAGTTTGATTTCGTAATATTAGAACATTTTTATTACGTTTTAAATGCAACAATTACTGAATGATTTTTAAAAATAAAATAAAATAAATAAAAAAAAATAAAATAAATTTTTGAAATATATGATATTTGTTATGGATAAATAAAAAAATATTACTATTTAAAATTCAATATGTGGCTAACAATATTTATTATTATAAAGAGTGTGACTCCCTAAAAATATCAGAATAACAAAAGTAAGCATTTTGTCAAACATGTCTGTGATTTAAAGGCATTTAAACGATTTTCTGGAGAAATTTGGGGAATTACAATGGTAGGTAAATTTTAAAGAATTTAAGGCCATGTCAAAATATTTTTGGGAAATTAAATGAGAAGCACTGCGAAACGTTTTTCAGGTCCTAAAAAACAAAAGTACAGAAGTTTCTTAGTGCTTCTTCCTTAAATTTTCCAAATATTCAACTCGATATCGCGATTTGTGTGAACGTAAACTGGGTTTGAAGAAATGTAAAAAAAAAATTGAGGTTACGCTAACATGGCAAGACATTCAGTTTAAAAAATGTAGAACTTTTAATGTTTACAAATTTGTTATTTTTTATTTGAGAATATTTTGTGTTTTTAAGCAAAGGAAATTAAGATTCAGGGATGTAAATGCGCCGACAGTAAAATATTTTAGGCGCTCAAAATTGAAAGTTTTAAAACTTGAGTAGAGTATTGAAGACTGTGGTTTGAAATTTGCATTCAAAATATAAATTATAGTAAGGATGAAATAATAAATGTTGGAAAGAAATATTTACTTATACGTATAAATATCGTGATTTAATTATTAATGAGGCAAGAGGAAATATTCTTGATTACGATAGCGATTAAAACATATACAAACTGTTATTATTCGACTAACTTTATTTTCTCTCGGAATTTTATTTATCGCCGCGAATGGATTTAAAATGAACGTCGTATATTGAATTAAAAAAATTAAATTCTTCAATTACAAAAATCATTTACCATTATTTAAAAACAATAAAATTTCTTATAAAATGATTTTTCTCCTTTTCTACATGTAAAAATAAATGTTTACCCCCTTTTTGTGTAAAAATGACCCCATTTCGCCTTTTTCAGCTCATTTTACGGTGTGATGCTGGTTTTTTCATTAGATTCTCCAACTTTTATATGATTTTTATAATAATTTCAAGTTCTGTTTTCGGATTAAAAATAATCCAAATTATTTTCAAATGAAAAGAAAATATTAACGATCATTAAGATCATAAACTTGTTCTGTTTTGTTTTAAAACTGTTTCTTTCTATATATGTTTTGATTTTTCTTCCAAACACTGAAATTAATGAAAGAATTTTTGTTTCAGAGTCACCGAGAACGGGAAGGAGACGATAATGTCCTTCGAAAATGACGTGTTGAAGTCGAAAACAGTGAACGGAGTGCCTCAATCCATAACGTACAGTTAAATTTCTATTTTATTCGCTCGAGCTTCGATAATCAATCAATTAATCAATCAATAAGTTTGAGAAAATTCCTCTCCTCACAATTCTCACACAATCTGCTGCTAAAAATCCTGCTAAACCGACATCGTCGCTTTATCAGCATTACATTTCCGGAGAACAACAAGCGTCCCGAGACTGGCTCGGCACCATTTGTTCTGCCCAGCCATCGCTCGATCAACGCTGATAATAAATATAAAAAATAACAAAATCAAACAAGCACGAAGGCAGCGTTGCTTCGCTGGTCGACGTAATGCTCCATACTGTCCGCAATTTCATCTAACCCTTCAGACTAAGCGACCCTCGCTAAAACTAATGACTGTGATAGGGCGAACAGCTCGAGCGAGCGGATTCTAAAAGCTGCAATTTACTAACGGAAAGTCTCCAAGTTTCAGTTCTCGTCAACTTTTCTGTTTTATCAGGTTGGACGAAGCGTCAACGAGTCGCCAGGTCAACGACCGAATCCACGACGGAGCGTCGCTCGGGACCCACGGCTCCAAAATTCACCACGACCATCCCAAGGGTTCCAGGCTAAAGTCTCACCACCACTCGCACTCGCACGCGAGTGCGAAACACGACAAAAATAAGAGGAAGTAAACTTAAGAAGCTTAGCTGCGATTCTTTTTCCTAACTGCTCTTTTTAAATAAAATCATTTTGTAAGTTGTAACTACGAACTCTAGTGACGATGATTACTAGTAACAAACAACAACAGCAGCAGCAGCTCTAGATCTCCGTCTCGCCCTTTCTGATACGTGGAAACGCATTTCAGGGACAGTGCTAGAGCCAGGAATGCTCGGTTTGTTAATTGGCACGGCATTGAAACGATGATAGCTTAATCCAAAAGTAATTCGAGAACTGTGCGGCTAAGGTAAATAAATTTAATCCCGTAACGGCAACTTTCCTTCTCACTTTCAGTGACAGAGTGATACAACACCGAGTTCTCTCACCGAGTTGCGAGACAAATCGGACTGTTCCGAGGTCTCGGAATCATCTTTCGTAGTACTTATAATACGTGTAACTGGAATTTTCGTGAGTGTGTCGAGTGCATGAGACTTGAGGGAAAAAGAGAGTGATGATATCGACGAGTGACGAATGTTGCGCTCTTAGTAGAAAGACAACAAACTTAGGCGTTGTACAAAGTATTGAGCAACTCGGTGTGAAAGCGCGATTCCGGAAGTGCATCGCTTTGTAAGAATGACTAACGATTGGTCGATTACTTGCGCGCTTGTACAATTTCCAATCTCAATTAGCAATTTTCATTTGAAAAAAATTTTAAACCTTATACTTTAATCACAAGCTCAAGTTAATTGCAATTTAATTTTTGCGTCACAGTTTGACGTCACTTGGTAGTTGGCACAAGTTTAAAAGAGTGACACGATATCTAAATTGTCATTGAAGAATACTTTTTACTTTAATAGTTTCTAGATAATGGATTCAAGAATTTTGGAAATAATTCTATACTCTTGATTTGCAATTTTTTTATATAAATTACGAAGCGATAATAAGTTCATATCCATAGTATTGATATCACGTTCCATTGAGGATATTCTCGATTCGGAAGTAATATTCCCTGGATCTGTTTTCTTAAAGAAACGGTTCTAAACCATCCTTGGACATATTATTACTTGCTGGTAGAAATATTACTTTCATCGATGAAATTAATCGTGTATCTAAACATAAGGTTTGCTTGATGATCTTGCACTATGGGTTTTGCAGATCGTAAATAAGTGTAACGATTGTTAAACAGGTAATTAAAATTAAATTATTCCTAGTATGAAGGAACGATCATCCGAATTTAAATGATTTTTTATTTGTGAATCAGAAGCGCATTGTTAGAAAGAAGAAGTATTTTCGCGAAAGGTTCCATCTTATAGTCTATCACTTAAGTTTATCTCATTTTGCCCTTCCACTTAAGTAATAAATAATCGCGTATGTGTATATAATGATAAGGAACAAGTGTTTAAGCTTAAAAACAAATACATTATTATGATTCACTAACGTTTTTATTTTTAATCAATTCCCTAGTCTGCACGAAATACATTCCAGATACAAAATAAAAGATTGATACATCAAAACGGATGTATACTTCTAATTTGTAACAATCTTATGTGATGTTATATGTTGTGATGTACGTTTATAGATATAATTTATATTATAAAGCTAAGAAATAACAAAAGTGTACAGATCATGATTGAAGGTCATGACTCGGTATATCGCGATGCTTTATCTCGTGTAGAAGTGCGTTGTTTGTGCGAGGCTTTCAAAGGCGGATTTAGAAAGACAATATTGCACCAAAATAAACAAGTGCAATTCTATTACTTCTTTCCAATGGACTGGGTCAGGGCTTCGACTTTGTCTACGTATTGCTGTTTAGCGTCTTCTTGACTTAGGCCCTTTTTGCCGTTCCACGCGTCCCATTTTGCTTTTCCTTTGAAATCCAACATTCCTGGTCTTGCTGGAAAGAGGAAATTGAAATTGTTTAATTTTTAGACAAGTATCTAATAAGTAATGTGTGTATGAGTAAGGCCACAGGAGCCTTAAATAAAAATGTAAAGTGTTTCGCGAATATTATGGTTACCCCTTCACTTTATATATATATATTTTTCAAGTTTTAAATCAGAATGTCCATTGATCATCCAATTTGAAATTGTCTTTTTTTTCTGGCCAAATTTTTTTCCCTGACCAATTTAAAGATGTCTTCTTGCAATTTAAGATTTATTTATTTACATGTGCCAAACTTTATTATCAATCACAAGCCGCCTGTTTATCAATGATGTTTCAGTTTTAAAAAAATATTAATTACATATAAGAGTTTAAATGTTGTCTCTTTAATTGGTGGAAATTATCGGGTTTTCGATCAAATGCGCCAGGATGAAGTCATGTTGTCAATTTTTTAATAATACATTACAAAAATACTGCAAATTTCAATGTTTTTCAATGTTCTTGAGATCATTAAAGCTTGAAATAAAAAGTTAGATAAACACAAAAATGTTGAAAACAATTGTATGTTTTTTCTACTGAAGGAAATACTTCCTCCTAAAATATATGAAATGAGTAATCATGAGATTTCTATTAAATGTATGAAATACATTCATTTGATTTTTCTAATTATTTTCTTACAGATGCATTGTCAAGTTTTTCAAATTCTTTGTTCAAACGTCAAAAAAAAATTTTTATATTAATTTTTAAGAAAACTTTGGAATTTTCACTATTTTTGCAATATCTTTTGTAAAAATCGACCAAATGCCTTCATCCTGGTTTTCCATCTATTTAAGAGAAAAAAACTCTTAATATAATTAGCGTTGAAACAATTTTCAGGGTGACTGAGAAACCGGGAAATGACAGTGAATTTATTTTTTGACCGAGAATTTTACAAATAATAGAAGACAGTTTTTTTCAAACAATCAATTGTATTTTTATCTTCCAATTTTGGTATCATCCAGTTTACAGTGCGTAATTCGAAAATCTTTTATTTACAGATTTTCTGTTTGGAATTTTAAGTTTTAAGCGTACATTTTTCATTCAAAGAATTTTAAAATGACAATTTTGGATTAAAAACCCCCTTTTAGATAATCAAACAAATACAAATTATAATTCTTTTTAAAATTGAACTATACATTAACGATCAGCAAGTGAATAATAAGATAACGTTAAAAATTTGACTGTTTCAATTTGAAAATCTTAGTAGTTAAACAAATTTAAACGCCCGATTGAAACTTTATCAACTATTTTCAATTTTAAAATAACTTCAAAATAGCATATTTATAATTAAAGGCATTTATAAAATTCAGAATTTTGTTTAAGTCTAAGATTTGAAATATTTTAATTAAAAAAGTAATAACAATTGCTGATTTTTTAGACATATTTTATTGTTCGTGTAAAATCAGTAATTATAAATCAAATATTCAGAAATAAACATTGAACGTTACATTCTTAATTGTTCTATTTGAAAGAAATTAATTTACAAGTGAAATTATTGAATTTTGATGTATAATAAATATTCAACCCCTATAATTCCAAGACAAAAATTGAGTAATTTTAGGGGATATTTAGAGTGCCTGAAATGATTCAAAATTAATTTAAAATTAGAAATTATTTCATATAATTTTAACAAAATTTTTAAGTATACAGAAAAAATCCAGCTGTTCGTACCGAAATTTCGGTGCAAATAGCCCACGGCCTAAATTAAAAGAAAACATAGATTTATGCAGATTAAGAACAACAAAGTTGAAGCTTGTTAACCCAAGTACAACAATGCGAATTCTTAAAGCACTACTAACAACGTGCTTCAAAAGCATAAAAAACATTTTCTTAAAATTTTTAGGAAAATGGAAAATTAATTTTAAGAGCATATTTTAAGAGGTTGAAAAGAACGTCTAAAATGGACAAAAATGAATCTAGAAGATTTTAAGGAAATATTATTTATTTGGCATAAATAAAACAACATTTTTTGGAAGAATTCGAATCATTTTAAATCTGTAAAAGAAGTTCTGACAAAATTTGAATAATTAAAAATGTGAATAAATTTAAAATAACATGTAGATGTTTCAATATTTTAAAATAAATTTTGAAAGAAGATCTTAAAATGATTTACAGCTCAGTTTTTATTACCTCTAACGGAAATTTTTTTAGCTGTAGAGTTCGAATTTTTTAAATGTTATTTTATATTTTTTATTTTTATATTTACATTAGTTATATTTTTTTTATACCCTCTCTGATTTTCGACTAAACAATTAAAATAAGATAAAGTGAAAAAGTAGATTTTTCAATAAAAAGATCCAAATTCTCGAGTTTCCCCAATTAAATAAAATGTCTGGGTTTCCTCCGATGTTTCGGTCCTCTAGACATTATGAAAATAGTTTCTGAATGGATTATTTCTTTTGAAACGTTTCTTCCATTTTAATAAATAATGTGTAATTTTTTTATTGGAAAATTATCCAGATACAATATTTGGTATTTATTAGTATTTACCTGTATTACAATCACCAACAGTAGCCTGTTTGTATAAAGCATAAATCTCCAAGAGATCAGCATCTGAAGGCGTAGAAGCCAATTCCTTCACATCATCTACAGCTTTGTTGAATTGCTGAAAAATTAAAGCATCGATTTAGGGTAAACAGGGGTATTACCAACAGCCTAAGAAAAAGTTTTTAGAAAAAGAAGAATATTAATTCGTGTGTTTATTATCTGGTAACACGAAGATGATATTGTGATAAAAAGTTTTTCTCAAAATATAATTTCTTTATACAGTGATATCATTTTCTTATACAATTAAAAAGATTTACTGCCGCCCTCTAATAAAGATTAATTTCCGCAGAAATAATAAAAGTATCAAGAAAATAAAACTAATGGTACCAGACGCCGACAGAAAAAAATTGACCCAATCAGAGCAAAGATAAAACACATAGTCGTGAAAAATACCCCTTATAGGAGGAGTTCAAATCTCAAATCGTGTATGTTTAGAATTTCACACGCAATTCTTTAGCTATTTTATTACCTACATGTCATGGTACGATATGGTAAATTGGAATATGGAAAATATGAAATTTTACATTTTAACCCCTATAAAGGTATTGTTTCACCATTAGGGATGAACTTTTGGTCTTATCTGGTCAAGTTTTTTTCCTTCGTGTCTGATACCATTGGTTGTATTTCCTGCTCGGCACACATTTTTTTAATCGAAAATAACTTTAATAAATAGTTACAACCCTTTTTAAGGCGTTTAGGCCTCAAGATTGCGATTTAAACCTTTTTTTTTACCAAATGGAAGAAGTTTACGAGTGCGTTGTAAAAACAAGTGAATTCGATCTCGCCTGTTTCCACTTTGTTTGTATTTACAATTTTATAGTGTTCATTTATAAGCACTTTGCTACCTTATTATGATTAATTAGAAAATATATTTGTTTCCTTAGAGAGGAAATCAAAATAAAAAGCCTTTTTTATTCTTACATGCTTTTTGAATCATGTTGATGAAAAAAGGTTTTTTGTTTCAAACAGATTTTTTAAATTTATATAAATTACTATAACTTCCGTTCTTACATCAATTTTGAATTATATTAATTAGAAAAGTTTAACCATAAAAAACTGATTTGGATTAAATCAGAGAAATCATTTTTAAATGTTTAAAACTAGTATATTTACTTTATATTATAAAACTTAAATGAAGAATAATGTATGAAGATTATCTTGCTTTGAAAATTAAAATTTGAACAAAAATATTTCAAAATACATTAGTGCAAAGCTTTAGAATCTCTGTACAAATAAATAATAATATAGAATCATTTTCCCTTTTAAAGTAAAATAAAAATATTCAAATGTATGCTATTTTCTTAGTAAAATTTCATTAAATGAGTCTCAAGCGTCTCATTCAAAAAAAGCGAACGTGCAAAAATAGAAAATATTTGACTTTAGACTTTGGCAATTAATTCCGTCATACCTTCTTTGACTATTTTTAGCAAAAATTATTTTTACTCTTAACAAAAAATAATTAGCTTCAAATATTTTTAATTTCAATACGAAATCATCCATTTGAAATCAATGGAATTGCCGAATGTTCATGTGACATTTATGAGAAAGCAAATCTTCTCTTTCCAAAATTTGAAGAAAAATAAATGAATGCTTTGTAAATTCAAATTAACGTAATTAAATCATTATACACACTATAACTACTTTATCACAAGAGCATCATAGAAATACATTGCATTTTTCCCGCGGTAATTCGGAAGTGATTTAACTTCATTAGCCGGAACAGGAAGAATCCAATAATGTCAATATTGATAGATGGCCAACAATATAGATTATGCACCATTGTTTACTCACCTCGTCCAGCGACATTTTCTTGTTTTCAATCAACAAAGTCTTTCACCAATTTGCTCAAAGATGTCTGTACACTGCTATTTTCTGTTTTAAATTAAAATCAAGTATGATAGTTAAATACAATTTACTCCTAAACTGAATTTGTGAAAATCGTAAGACAAAAGTGTTCAGATTTTTTATGACTAACCTGCACGACTCAAGGAGCGTTTGCAGACTGAGTAGTTTGTTGGCTAATGTCTATAGGCAAGGTAGATTGCCGATAATAATTCTGGCGTGATATCGTTTCTTATCCGTTATCGGAATGACTAAACGAAAACGAATACTCCCGACTGGCCGATGCCGACATCCAAGTTCCAGTCAGCCAGCCTCAAGTCCAACGACCGAAACGTGGTCCAGGGCCGTACATTTTACAGAGGTATCCCAGTGGGCATAAAACTGAAAATCCCAAGAACGTCCTTGGGACGTTCCTAGGACGTCATATGTCAGAGCAATAGACGTCTTGAAGACGTCCAGTGTCCTAAAGATGTCTTAAAGACATGGAAGTTCTTGGGACATCTTTCCAACTGACATTAGATGTCTTAAGAGCATACCTAGGATGTCCAAAAGACGTCTTAAGGATGTCACAGACGTCTCTAGGACATCCTTAATTTTTTTTCCACTGGGATATTTTACAAAAAAGTCAATTATTTTAATTTGTCATGATTCGTATTCTTTACAAATGATTTCTTTTACATTATTTATAGGGGATATGTTTTTCTTTATTTTCAAATACAAATTTAATAATTTTATGAGCAATAAACAATAACTAAAACTATTTTTCTTTTTTCTAGCTTTTCTTAAATTTCTCGAAATCGTAAAGTATCAAATTAAAAGACTTAATAGCCTCCAGAATAAATTCAAAACAATCAAAATTTAAGAAAATAATTTCTTAAATTCAAGCCTGAAAAATGAGCAGATTTTAGGACCAGGCATTGAATACTGAAGTATTTTTATTTGAAAACTTCCAAAAAGTTCAACATTTCAAATTCATTTAAAGAAAAAACTGTATCTAGTGAAGAATTGAATAATTTCCTTAATTTCTATTGGTCCCAATACTAGATTTTTGAATTTTCATGCTAAACGCTAAATTATATATTTTTCCTTCTCATAAGTTTCAATTTTTCGATTAAAATTGAAATGGTTCAATTTCAAAAAGTATCATTAACGATTTAAAAAATAAAATTTTTAAAACGATTAAATTTACTTAAAGTAATAGAAATTTTTAAGGGTTTCAGTACAATAAAGTGTTATATACTGTTCCAAATTCAAACTATTTTCCTTTTAAGTTGAATTTAATTTCAACGTTTTTTTGAAATAATTTAATTTTAAAGGTTATAATTGAAAATTTTCCATTTTGAATGTTAAAAATTCGTGTTGATTTGATTGTTAAATCATAATTTCTTTAATTTAATGAAAATTTAGATTTCTAAAATTTCAGAAGATTTTACTTTGAAACAATCAATTTAGTTTTTAATTTCAAATTGTCTAATTTTAATCGGTTCAAATTTAAATTTATTAAAGTTCCAAAATTTGAAATTTAAAATGATATATTTCTCAACATTCTAATAGGAAAATATTCCATATTTAACATTATGAAATTGTCCTATTTTTGAAATTTTAGTCTGAAATCATTAAATTTCGAGATTCTTGAACTCAAAATAAAATTCTTCAATTCTAAACGCTTTAAATTAAACATAAAGCAATTTTAACTCTTTCCTAATGAAATTATCAACAATTAACAATCTTAGTTTGAAAGTTTAGAATTTTTGAAGGCTTCTGTTTTTAAATTAAAACCTTGTAAAAACATCCAATTTTAAACGCTTTTATTCGGAAATGATACAAGTTCAATTCACTTTTACTTCCCTTAAAAGATGACAAACCAATAATGCCAACTATATAGGACAATAAACTGATTTTTTTTAATAAATTGGAAACAAAATTATTGTCACCATAATTGTGTTTGAATATTATTTTTTATTTTTCAAAAGTTACTTATTTCAATAATATAATCTTTGCGAAACAATGATCAATTTTATTATTTAATTGAAAGCTTTTTAAAAGTACAAAACAATATCCAAACTGATATTATGGTGAAAAATCTTTTCTTTCCCAGTACTTGAAAAAAAAGTTGTCCTATGTAATTGGTATTATTGTTCGGCGTTTGGTGTGCAGACGTCTGAGATACCCCCACTTTAACGTAAATATCTTGTTCGTTGAAATCCATAAAATCCCTTCAAAAATCCGTGAACTTCGATGAAATCTGATGATATTTCCTGAAATCGTGGAAAGTATTTCCTAAAACCTTATAGGTCCTATAAAATCCTTTCAAATTCCTAAATTCTAAAAAATTCTTTAAAACTCCACACCATTTTTTGTAATTCCGTAAAATCACTCAACTTCTTTGAAATCTCTTTAAATCCCTCTAAATTCTTGATATCTTTTTAAAATCTTTTGACATCTTTAAAATCCTGAGAAATATATTTAATTACCTAATTTAGGGCCTTTAAACCCCCTTAAAATTACTGAAATCCTCGATTATATGTGATAAAAATCCTTTGAAATATTTGTAAATCTTGGAAATCCTCTGCAATTTTTTGGAATCTTTTGCAAGACCCTAAAATTTTATAAATCCTATGAAGTCCTTTCAATCTTACGAAAGTTAAGAAAATTCTTGAAAACCGCATATTAACCGAAATATTTGAAATTATCTTAAAATCTTTTTAATCCTATGAAATTCCTTAATTATTGTGAAATACATTGCAATTTATACAAATATTATAAAATGTTTACAATTTTTTATATCTATTGAAATCTAAAATCCACTGAAAATCATCCCATGTTAATCCTTTAAAATCTTTAACGTTAAAAAATACCCTAAAACCTTTTAAAAAGTATGGAATCTTTAACAATATTTATGAAGTTTAGGAAATTCTTCGGAATTCCATAATTTTAGCTTTAATAACGAAAAGCCTTTAAATCTTTTCAATCTTTTAAAACTCCTTAAAATGTTTAAAAGCTTTGAACATTTCTTAGAATAGTTAAAATCTTTGGAAATCCTATAAATTTATTTTGAAAGCTGTTGAAATCCTTTTGAATTCCTCGAAATCTTTTGATCTTTTTCCAACAAATTGACCGAATTATGGGGGAGTCAGTTCGTGAATCTTATTTAGTGAATAAATTTAGTGAATAAATAATAACATATCCATTTTTTTAACATGTAAATATTTAAAGGAAAGAACCTAATCTTTTCTTTTAGACAAGAAAAAAGAACCCTAAGTTCAAAAAAAGGCTGACAAAATTGTTTGATGAATTAAATATTATTTTACTTACATTTTAAATGCTTTAAACTTGCAAGAAATGTAATGCTTTGAATACTTTAATATAGTATTTAAGTATTCAGTATTTAAATCGAACATTTTGTTCTGGGATAAACATTTTAATTTTTTAATTTTAAGATTTAGAAAAATGTAGGTAATCGAGAATTTACAATAAACTTGTTTTTGTTTTTAGCGGCCACTCTGAAACATTTATATTAAGAATTTGACTTCTATAAAAAGAAACTTATCACGCCTGATACAATGTATTCCACAATCTTTTTATCTCATATTTTTAAATCTGATATGATGAGAGTGCAAATGCATTATACCATGGACTGACGTGACCGTGCATAAATCGTTATCAATTTCAATTTTTGTGCATCAAACCGGTGGTTGTTCTTCATTAAGAACACTTTTATAATATTTATTCTTTACAGAATTTATATATATATATATATATATATATATATAACAAGAAACAATTTAACAAATTCAATTTATGTTTTATTGGTACACAAATGACAGAAATAGGGGATAATATTTTAACAGTTCAAACTTCAAAATATACTATCATTGAGCAAAAGTTCAATAATTTATGGTATATAGTATTTTTTACTATCTACAACAAAATTTTTAACTCAGTTGTCACTATTATCACTTGTACTGTTCGATAAGTTTATCGACAAGAGCGATGTATTGGTTCATCGCATCTTCTTTGGTCATGCCCTTCCTTTTATTCCAAAAGTCCCATTTTGCCTTTCCTTTCAAATCCAACATTCCTGGTCTAGCTATTGATTGAGAAAAAGTCTTCAATTATTTCTATATTTTTACTATGATTTCAAAGTAAAATGTAATTTCTAATCAAATAAAATTTTTTAACTTTTTTTGGTAGACTTTGAAAAAGTAAAAGTCTACACAAAATCTATGCATATAACAGATAAGAAAATTAGTAAGGAAGGTAAATCGAAAATTCGCATTTTTTATTTCGATGGTCTGGATTATCAATGATACATATATTTCCTACAAGATTTATGACGATAAATAGCAGCAATTAATTAGAAAAGAAACCATTTTTTAATACCTGTATTGACGTCTCCGACCGTGGCCTGTTTGAAAAGTCCGTACAGTTCTAAGAGTTCTTCATCCGTTGGTCGTTGCGAAATATGTTTGATTGCCTCGGCTGCGGCTTCAAAATCCTAATAAAAAATTTGAACATAAGAAAAAAAGAATTAAAATTTTATACTAAAAGTTCCAGTCTGTTAACTTTGACTAAATAATGAATATTATATTTATTCAAATTTATTAAGTATACACATCAATACGAGAGATATATAAATGAAAATTTCTTTCCTTTTTTCAAATTTAACACTTTTTATGACTTAAATCAATTTTATCAATTATGTTACGTTTATATATTATTTTATAAAAATTGAACTTTGGTATTTTCATTTTCTCAATTTTTTTAGGTGGTTGATACAAAACATAAAGTTTCTAGAATGAATGCAAATATTATTTCGGATATTTTGCTAGGTGGAATGCCAATATTGAGAATATTCGAATATAGCGTGTGAAATAATGATAGTTGATTCGAGGAATCCATTTTACTAGTGAGTTTTTTTCGAGGAAAGAGAAAAATAATCAATGTTCGAGGCAAACAATAGGCAACAAGTGAAAAATTTAAACCTGAGTTTTATTAAAAAATCAATACGAATATGATACATAAACTATTTTATAAACAACAATAATTTCGTTTTAAGTGGTGAAATAACATAAAAACAAAAACTTCTAAACTTTAAAAAAATTCGAGATAAAAAAGAGTATTTTATAAGAGAGAAGATTCAGAGTGAATATATAAATTAATTATATGTCAATTGATTTACGCAGCATTATGAATTTTAACTAAAAAACCGATATCGTAATTTTTTATGAGTAAACAATGTTATAAATAATTTCACATCCTTTTTATGGCAGAAATTAATATAGCTACAAGCGAGCACATTTAAAAAAAATAAAATAGTTCTTGTTTTACGTTAAAGAACAAAGAATACATTAGGGTCAATGTAGCAGTTTTACGCAACTTCCTCCAAAATTTGCCTTTGCATAATTGAAAAGTGAATAAGCACATATTCATGAACTGTAAAGTGACCCGTGAGTTTCAAAGAACTTTAGTAACCAATTAAAAATATGATTTTTTCTTTTCGCGAAGAAGAATTATTTTTTATAAATAAGCTCTTTTGATTTTACTTTTGTTAATTATTCCATTGACGTTTCAGAAATCAACCGATAATATAACATTTGGTAAAAAAATATCCTTCATTCCAAAGATTGTTATTCTTTGCTTTAATTTTATCCAGTGGCTGATTTAAGTATTTGCCGCCCCTTGGCTAAGAGAAAATATCCGCCCTCAGTTTAGCAGAAATTAGCCGCCCTTAGACCAACAGAAATGAACAACTCGATTTTGAACACATAGTAGTCTTAAATTATTACTGCTCGTTTAGCGCTTTTATTTGTTTTTTTTCAGAGAAAGAGATAAAACCGAGAATGACGAAAATTATGTGCGTAAAAATTAAAATCTTTAATATGTTAATCTTTATTATGACCATTTTTTCCACCACCCTCAAGCTGTATCTGTGTTGAAAAAATCCGAAATTTTTGAAAATTTATCGCAGGAAAATTCTTCCGCCCCCTAAATTTTGCCGCCTTAGAGTGCAGCCTATGTAGCCTATATGGGAAATCCGCTATTGATTTTGACAGTGTTATGCAATATTCGCTAATATTTGATCTAAAAAGTAGTTTTAGAACTTTGATTAAATTAACTTAAAACAAAAAACAACCGAATTTTTTCGGCACAAATAGAACATAGTACAAATAGCTAGATTTTTTTGATCCGTATAGGCACTTCCTAATAGTAATAATCTCATTAATAACAAATAATTATTTTTATACGATTTAAATTTTATATTCTCAAGTAATTACCCAATAATCAGAGTAAAATAACTAGATTTTTAATTCTTGACTTTAAGAGAAAACTGGAATTCAGGTATTTGAAAATTTTGAAAAGATAAAGTTAAAATTTAATTTTAATTTAAAAATTCCATATAATAAATAATCAGTTTAATACCTAAAATATATTTAAAAAATAATATAAAATAGTAAATAAAACCAATTAATCAGTGTGAAAAAATTAGATTTTCGATTCTTAACTTTTAGAGGAAACTAAGAACTCAGACCCTTAACATTTTTGAAAAGATAAAATTAAAATTAAATTTTAATTAAAAAATACCTGCTCGAGAGACATTGTTGAGAGTGTACACTGTACACTGTACACGCTTGACGGTATCTAAATGTTAACTGTGTGTAAAATTTAGATTCAGATCCCTCCTTGCATATACTTTAGTAACAAAAGACGTCAAATGGAGGGGATTTCAAGTTGTATGCAAATTATGCATATATAATGAAAACCGACAAAAAACTTGTAAAACCGGTTAATTATATGTATAGAAAACGTAATATTGGCGAGTATAATATTAAATAAAGATGAATATGCGTCCTTTTTAAGCGCTCTAATCGATTTTACAAAAAAGTTTATTGCCGTTGATAGATTGTATTGACCATGAATAATAAATTTCTTTTGAAATTTGAATGTTCGTTGTTGGCTTTAGGGTCAGGTAAATTGAAAACAAATAAATTGTTTCAAACTTCTCGCCACAATGGCGGCCCTCGTCATTGTAAATTTAAATGAATCTGTAAAAATTACATTATTTCTTGTAATGACGTAGTTTACAACAGATAGCATTTTTTTTTATTAACATCGCAGATGGAAAATTATAGAAAGCATTTTTGACTTTATAAAGTCTTTTAAATTAAAATGTGATGAATATTCTGTTATCATTTGAAATTATTTCTGTAAAGGTAAAGTTTTTCCAAAATCATGCTGTAGTAAAAATACAAAATTATCAAAAAACATTTTAGTTGGAGGTTTCTTTTAAAAAATTATAGTGACATATAACATAGTTGTATCGTCCGTCGTCCCGAAATTCGGGATGACTATATAATTTTCGCGAACGTGTACATAAATGTATGTATGTATTTATTTATTTATGCATGCATGTACAATCTTTTAGTGTTAGAAACTAAAGGTCAATTTATTTAGTGCGTAGAACTCGGAAAGCATTTGCAAAATTCAAAAAAAAAAACGTACATTTTAAGCCAAACAACGCACGATATGATAAAATCAAGAGAAGAAAAAACTGTTTTAAATTAAATTTTTACTTAAAAAAGATCGTCTTCTTCCATCCGCTGGAAATCGAACCACAGAACTTTCGATTGCCGCTCGGGTGCTTTTGAGAATGTAACAGTTTCAAGGAAGGAGGTAGCCGAATTGTGACAGTCTGTGACAGAGATACATTGTGACAATGTGACACAATGTAACATTGGGAGAGGGGGGGAGTCGAAAATTCTAAAAAAAAAACTGTGACATTCTTTTTCAGAAATATAAGCATTATTTTGTCAGGTGTTGCGTATTCAAATTTTTCAAGCAATCTGTATTATCATCAAAGAATAATAAAAGTTATTAACGTCTTTTCAGACAAGATGGAGGTATGAATTTCAAAAAATTTAGTTACATTTTTTCTGAAAATAGATCTTCTTAGCTCCGCAGTCCGGGATTCGAAAGTTCTTTGGTTCGATGCCCAGCGGTGCGAAGGATTGATAGACCTAAAATATTAGCATAACAACTTTTTGCATTTTCTTAAGAAAACGAAAATAAAAAAAACACAAAAAATGAAAAATCCCATTTTTCGGTCATACTATGCAAGATATGAAAAAATATGAATAGACCAGAGTTGTTTACTCCTAAATTCTCTGCAAATTTGTTATAATCACTTTTTATAGGACGTGCAGTTTTTGTTTTATTCACAAAAAATAACATTTAAAATAAAAAATACATTTTTTTGGCAAACGATACAAGCTACGAAAAAAGATAAATAGACCAAAAATTATCATCCAAAAAATATCTAAAAATTTGTTGTTAATTACTTTTTGATAGGATGCATATTCTTCGTTTAAATAGTAGATAATTATGGTCACGGAATTTTTCGTAATGAGAGATAAAATGTAATTAACAAAATTGTTTTACTTTACAGGATGCGCACTTTTCTAAAATTATAAAACAAGACAATAAAAATACATCTGTTTCAATAGCAATGCATGTTATGAATTGTAATAATATACCCAGACGAAAATATTATGTATAGTCATAGTGTGAAGTATTATATATAAACCATATATAATGTTTCCGCTTGGGTAAATTTATTGAAATTATACATTTTTCGGGGTAGTAGTACAGCCACTCTATCGGGAAAAACGCGTTTAGCAAAAAAAAATTTCCGATTCATTTTTTTGCATGAATTTCTTGGGGGGAGGGGATGAGAAAACCTTAACCATCAGTTCCCGTCATCCTTCCCCTTGCGGGACAAGGTAAAAACACAAAAAGTTGTTAGATTTTGTTTTTCTCGAAAACGGTGGGTTTCTGTGAAAATCCATAAGAACAAAAAATATTTGGGACATCATTCCCCATAATTTATCTAATGGGGTCGATGTTATAGGACCGTAAGTTCCAAAAGCAGGTGGTGCTGAAGTCACCAAAAAGCGTTTTAACGCTATATGACGGCCAAAAAATGTTTTTAAACCGCATTTTAAATATAAAAGTTTTTTATCTCTGAAAACGTTACAAAATTGACTTAAACTTTTTTTCGCTACGATGTACCGTTTCTGAGTAACTGGGCGACAAAAGGCAGCGTTGAATGTGCCAGTCGAAAATTCATCAGCCGACGAGCAACCGCCGAAAAAGAGGCAACGAGTGAATCTTAATCTTTGTCGTATTAAATAAACATAAACCGGTCACTCGGAGTCAATGATTGGGAAAAAAACTAAAATGTATAAAGTTTGGACTTCGAGAATATGTCGTCTCAATCCTTGGCCCCGAGTGACCGGTTTTTGAATGTTTACTATGACAAGTTTTACGGAGTCTCATTATTCCGGAATTCATCACTCAATCTTTTGTATCAATAAACATTACATTTTTCCACAAAAAAGGGTATCACTGTTTAAGAAGCTCTTTTCATTAGTTATCCACCCAAAATACCACAACTATACGACCTATGTTACTTCAAATTCCTTTCATACAATTACAACAAATGCATAATTTGTTAAATTTTTACAAGCTGAATTTGCTTTCAAATTTTTTTAATAATTCAACTTGTAGTGAATTAATATTCGATAATTAATAATTTATTCGAAGATTATGTACAACTATACTACCTTCACTGCACGCAGATACGGAACGGAAACTATTACAAGTAGCACGATAAACATAATAATAATAATACTAATGAAGAAGATAATAGCAATAGAACTACCAATTATCATCCATGTAAAACTATTGTTAAATAAAGACATTATTGATTCGTGACCATTTGAAATAACTTCAGCTTCACCATATGTCTATATTTACATATTTTTGGACATTCCGCATGCTATAACTCAGAAATTGTACATCGTACAGAAAAAAAGTCGAAATGTATTTTTTAGTTTTATTAGAGATAAAAAACTTTTACATTTGAAGTGCAGTTCAAAAAATATTTTTTGGCCGTCATATAGCGTTAAAACGCTTTTATGGTGACTTCAATGCCACCTTCTATTGAAATTTACGGCCCTACAACGTCGACCCTATGAGATAAATTATGGGGAATGATGTCCCGAACATTTTTTGTTCCTATGAATTTTTACAGAAACCCACCGTTTTCGAGAAAAATAGAATCAAAAAACTTTTTGAGTTTTGACCATGTTCCGCAAGGGGAAGGATGACGGGAACTCATGGTCAAGGTTTTCTCCCCCCCCCCCCCTAAGCGATTCATGCAAAAAAAAATTAATCGGAAAACTTTTCCCGCTAAATTCGAAGAATAAAAATGTTTACCATAATTAGAAACACATATTTAATGATGTAATCTTGAAAAATAAAATTGTTACATGATTTTTCAATATCTGAATACGCGGTCCCATACCAAGGATAAAAAATATAGTAATGGCATAGTTTACAACAGAAAGAATTACAAAGCTTTGACAAAAGAGAATTCACAATCACCATATGACCCTTGTCGATGCTTTGACCTTTAATTTCAAAAAATCAGTCCACAAATTTAGATGAAGTATAAAGATCTTCTTGAAATTTACCCCATGTATGGCTGTGGCAACAAGTTGAAAATGTTTGACCCAATGAGTATTAAAATCTTTACAATTAATCTTTTATATCCATAAATATTATATTCGGAAATTTTAAATTTTTTGTAACAATCCTTATCTATTTTTTTATGTAAAAAGTAGATTTCTGTGAAAAAAAAAACAATATTTTTTGATACAGTTAAAAAGCAAAAATTAAATAAGGTTTTCATTGTTAAAAGTTAAACAAGTTTTCTCTGGCTAAAATTCCTTGCAATTATTATTATTTTATATTCTGCTCACATATTTTTCTCTTTCGAGATGACAATTTTCCTTCGTTGTAATTGGCATTCTTCAAATCTTAATAGTGTCACTATGACATTGAGTCGTTTGAAATGGCGAAACGATGGGAAAATCCTTGTATGAAGAAAGAGAATTTTTCATCAAGATTATTCTTGAAGGAATATAATAACTTGAAGATAAATTGAAATTGCAGCTGTAAAGTATTTAACGCACTGGTCTGAATGTATTTCTACTATAACTTAAAAATTTGCAAGGAACCTTTTCAAAATTAAATGTTCATTTTTATAATATTGACTATCGGCATTTGTTAAGGGAGAGAGCTTTATCTACAGAAATCAATAGCATAATGTGGCGATTTCTGTTTATTTTTCAGGGAATATAATAATTTTTTATATAGTTTCATAATAGAAGTTTTTATGAATTTTAATCTGAATTATTCTATAATATCGAGGAATTTTATTTAAACAATTATCTAATAAATTATGAAGCAAGGATAGAATAATAATATGTAATTTTATAAGTCTTCTCTCGTTTCGATCACTTTATTAAGATTATCTATTTTAATTGGCTTTCTTTTTCTTTGTAAAGTGCGTGACTTCTTGAGAATTATCAAGGCACGTATAAAAATGTATTTCTTCTTTGTTCTTGCGACTTCATGTCAATTCTGATTCCGTACGTGAGAAAATTATTATTTCCGAAGCAGCTCAAGTGATCTGTGATGTCGTTCAAAAGTAAATTCATCCTTCAGCACTCTCACTTTATAAAACGATTTAAATTTTATTCGCATGCTCTAAATATTGCTTTTATAACAATTTATTTACACAAATTGTTGAATCATACAGGCTTTACACTCTTTCCCCTTTTCCCCTCTTTTCCCCTTTTTGCAAGAAATCCTTTTTTTCCCCTCTTTGCCAAAAATTTAATAAATAGAACCTAATAAGAAACTTTAATTGTTTTTCATGAAAAGTTAATTCTTTTTTATTAAAAAGTTTGTGAATATATTTTTGGTTTTGGATGCACCTCTCTTATGGTTGAAAGTACTACTATTTCTATTAATGTTATTATTTTATTCAAAATTCCACTATTTCTTTTAAAAAGTCTTCTATTTTTATGAAAAATTCAAGTTTTTTGTTGTACTTTTGTGTTTTTGAATAGGAAATTCATCCTTTTAAATTAAAAATCCTGTTATTTAGTTGAAAATGCAGCAGCCTTTGATTGAATTGTAATACTTTTTGTTTGAAAACTCGAATCAACTATTTTGTAAACAGTCATCTTCTTTGATACAAAATTTAACTTTTTTGTTCTGCACTCGTATTTGTTATAGCAAATTCGCCCTTTTGGGTTGAATATTCATCTTTTTTGTGGAAATGTCTTTTTTTGTTTTTGTTGAAAATACATCTTTTTATGTTTAAAGTTAACTTTTTTATTGATAATTCAACTGTCTTCTGAAAAAGTCAATTATTTGTTTGAAAATTAAAGTACTTGGTTCAAAAATCAACGGTGTTTGGTTGAAGTTTAATAACGGGAATTCAACCATTTGGTTAAAAATTCAAGTATTTTGTTTAAAAAATTGCCTTTTTTCAAGCTTAACTATTTGATTGAAAATTCATGTTTTTTTTTAGTTTTTCTTTTTTGGATTCACGGAGAAAAGTAAATTTTAAATTTGTGTTAATTTTAAGGGCTATGTTTTTGTATTTAACATCAAACGAGTAATAAATACATGATTGATAGTATCGGCACAAATCGTACCGAATGATTGTTCTTCTTTAGTGAAATCTAATAATTCTAAAATACCATTAACAACTGTAAATTTAAAATTAGTTTGATCAGGATTAGAATCCTAGTATGAGATACGATACATTACAAAAATTAATAACGTTCCTGATTGAGCAAATAAAAATGAAGAAACATTAAAAAAAATGTCTGCGAATTTAATTTTAGAAACTAAACAAATTTTGTTTTCAGGTTAGAAACATTCAACTTTTTCGAATCGCGCATTCAAAATTATAATTTTAAATTGAAATTGCAGAAATTTTTGAGATTATAAAAATGATTAAGATGAGGTATCATATCATGTAGTATCACATGACAATCAAAGTGATCGAACAGATTTTATATTCAAGAAATGATATTTTTGTACCAAAAAAATCACTTTTGTTTTTACTGGTCAAAATAAAAGAATTTCAAATAATGTAAACATACAAAGTTTAATTATTCACAAAACGTTGAAAATTTGATGATTTCCAATTGGAACCTTTAAATAAAATGGATCCAAGGCTACTGGAACTGTTAAAAAAGTTTTAAATTCCAATCTACGTTTAAAACTGAAGTATTCTAAAATTAGATTCGTGAAACTATGTAAATCGTTAAAAATTAATTAGTTTCAAATTATACATTGCGTCTTTCAAAATCTAAAGTACAAAAGTAATAACTTGAAAATCAATTAAAACGCATTTTTATATATACTAAAGGTCAAACATGATGTCCTAATAAAAAAATATTACTCTTAACATTCGTGACATATGCCATTAATGTTATAAAATAATAAATTTTCACTATTTCCTTGAAAAAGCTATGCAAATCAAAGTTGTATTATAAGTTCAAAAATATGCCAAACAAAAAATATTATTTTTTACATTCGATTTGATGGAAGAAATTATTGTTTAAGCAAACAATAATGGTATAAACAATTACTAATAACTTTAAAAGTGCTTGCAAACTTTTCAATGAATTTTATATAAAACTGCTATTTTATACTTTTTTTATACATTTTCCGGGTAAAATGCAAGGGGGTGAGGGAGGTTCTGAATTAAAATTTATTGGGTACAAAGTATTCCTTTAACATTCCGTAAGAAGTGAATAAGCCTCAATTTACAAAAAGTTAATATGAAGTATTTCGTTTTTTAATATTTGGAAAACCGAAATTTTCCCGTTTAAACTCCCACGTTAAATTCAAAAGCCTGGAGGCTTCGGTTAATGATGACAAATTTAAAACAATTGAAAATTTCCTTTTTCGAAAAATGAATAAATTGTGAGGGATCAATTACCAAAAATAGCAAGTTGAATTTTTAGACACCAAGGGGAACGATATGTTTAATATAATTTCATCCTTTGAAAATTCGTCGTTTTGGTTAAAAATTAATCTTTTTGATTTGAAATTGAACAGTTCTACTTTCGTTTGAAAATTGATATTTTTTAGTTGGAAATTCAACTGCTTCATTGAAAATTCGTGTATTTTTTTGAAAAGTCGTACTTCTTGGTAGAAAATTAAATCCTTTATAAGAAATGCATTTTTTGTTAAATATTCATAATTTCTGTTAAAAAAAACATCTTTGGTTGAAAAATTAAGTATTTTGTTAAATATTCGTCTATTTGGTGGAATTGAACTGTTTTTGTTTTAAAATAATAATATTTTTTGGTTGCAATATCAATTACTAAATTATACTTAGTTAAAAGTCAACTGCTTTGTTAAAAATTAATTTTATTGGTTGATGATTTATCATTTCAGTTTAAAACTACTTTTGTTTTAAAATTTTATATTTTGCAATTGAAAATTCAACAGTTTGATTGAAAATTCGCATTTTTGCATAGAAAATCAATCTTCTTAGTTGCAAGTTGAACTCCTTTAACAAAAATTAATTGTTCATGTTAGTTGAATACTCGTAATTACAGTTGAAAATACATCTCATTGGTTGCAAAATTCCATTTTTGGTTGGAAATTTAACTTATTTATTTCAAAATTCAACTATATTGTTAAAAATTCATATGTTTGGTTACAAATTATTGGTTGAAAGTTGAACTATGTACTTTATTCAAAAATTAATTTTTTTAGTTGATTCATCATTTCAGTTTAAATTTAATTTCTTTTCTCAAAAATCAGTTATTTTCTTGAGAATTCGTTTTATATGAAATTCAATCATTTTTGTTTAAAGAATTAAACTATTAAAACTATTCAAAATTGAATTATTTATGCCTTTTAATTTCAATGTAGCTATAAAGTAAATGTATGCCTGATATAAACGCGGAAAAAATCAATTTACTTGGCCAATAATGATTTTTGGAAAGTAGTTGGTTGTTTATTCGAAAAGGCAGGCTTTTAATAATAATTATGTCTAAACTGGAAGTTTAATCGGGAAAGTGCATTTAATTTGCAGTAGTAGATCCGGTTCAGGATGAAATAAAGGGTAATACGTGAAACGGGGCCATCGGGCCACATCATTCGAGACTCACCTGGAATTGCCTGCGCAGAAATGCGGGAATTCCTGGTAATCTGACGCACTTTGGTTTCGACCATCCTTTCTATAAACCTGCACTTTCCTCCGCCTACTGAGTTTCTGATCACCAGCTCGTGCTAAGGTCCTTTTATTTCAAAATTAAAAAATAAAAGTTGAAACGGTACTTACACGATGTAAGAAAAAAGAAAGTCTTGCAGAAAGTGTCGACTCTTAAAAGCTAAATATAAAAATACAAATACAAATACAAAACAATTACCTTCGAGATCAAATTTATTTAAAAAATCATAACAGGAATTACACATAGACTGATGCATACTTTTTTTGAATTTGTTGAAATGAAGGTTTTCTTTCGCTAACATTCAAACTATCATATAGCTACACTTTTTGCTGTTATTGAAAGAACTATTTTTCAAAATACTTCCTAAGATTTTTTAAATTCACCTATCTATAAAAATTGAGAATTTGAAAATATTAAAAAATTTTATTTTCGAACGCTTCTCAGTTAAACATTTTTTTAACGTCTTTGTTTTAAAATCTCAAATTTAAATTATTAAACTTTTCACGCTTAGATGCAATTTTTTATCGTTTAATGTTTAGTGCTTCATTTAGAATTTATCAATTTTTAATTTTATATTTTTTTAACACAAATTTTTAAATAATATGAATTAAAACCATTTTTAGACATTCCAGTTTAAAATTGTTCATTTTTAAAATTATTGAAATATAAGATAACTCGAAATTTCGATTTTAATGAATACATAAGTGTTCAAAGTTTTATGAATTTCGTTTACTGATTTCCAAATTAACAACACTTTGAACAAGAGCATCCGATAATAATCATAAATTGAAGAATTCGGGTATATACAATAATAGTGTTTTCAAATAGCTTCGTTTTTGAGCGCATGTTGGATATATAATAATAAATTTCTTCCATTAATGATCTATGTTCATTTTTTTCTGTTGAGAATTTACAATGTGCACGGAGAAAAATGGATGTTCAAATGTAACATCTGCATGTTCAGGATTAACATATTTTATGTTTAACTATAGGACAGCAATCTAGATTTTCAAAGTTAACATCTGTAGATATT